>CM040455.1:6296649-6391642 GCA_022758105.1 Pangasianodon gigas | reverse complement strand
TCTATATAACTGATGTTGAATTTTTAGGCACTAACTCGTCCATGCTGCTAAACAAACCAAGGATGAAATATAAAGCTCTTGATTATTATTGGTTTGTTAGTCAGACTGTAAGAAAGAAAGCAAGTTAGACTAGCAAACAGAGTAAAGTCTGGTTCATAAAAAGATTTGGCATGCCATGTCTGAGCATTTTCATTGACAAAATGCCCTTAGAATCAAGGTACACACTCTCTGTAAAAACAGACTGTGGAGACATTTTAATAGTTCACAGTCTAAAATCATCATATCACCCGCCCCTAATATACAACATTTCTGTTCACCCACACCCACTGTTTATTTACTAAAGCACTTTATATTCAAATGGCTGTAATTCACATGGTGGGTGGTCAAATAAGTGTTCAGTCATTTACTGACAAATTCCAGTATATACTATTTTTTATCTGACATGGAATGATGCCTTTGGCAGTGTTAGCATTTGTAAAGAAGCTGCGCATAACTACTACTTGGTGATTAAAATTCATCCTTGACCAGGTTTTTTTTTTTAATATATGTTTTGTGGAATACAATCAGAGATGCTCACTTGAAAATTATAAAGTTTGTATGTTAAATCTTTTATTTCTTTATTTTTTTCCTACTCTCTTCAGCATACACAACTTCACCCCTAAGGTAGGTGAGAAGGACACGCAGAGGGCGATCCGGCAGGCGTTTGATGTGTGGCAGACGGCAACCCCACTGACCTTTCAGGAAGTGGCCTATTCTGAGATAAAGAAAGAGGGCAAAGAGGCCGACATCATGATCTTCTTTGCCTCAGGGTTTCACGGTGATAGCTCTCCATTTGACGGAGAGGGAGGTTTTTTAGCCCATGCCTACTTCCCTGGCCCTGGAATTGGAGGGGACACACACTTTGACTCTGACGAGCCTTGGACGTTAGGCAATGCTAATCATGATGGTAAGTGAGCTAGCAGTGTCATACTTCATGGAGAGTTTTTCCGCTCTATCAGTACTTTATTTATAAAAGAAATTGACTTGAATATACACAGACAGACTGCATAGAGATAACAATGCCTTATACAAATGTATTAATCTACTTTGCTTTAGTATGTATCTAGAATCATCAGGTAGTTTAGTTAAAAATACTGTTAATGTTTCCATGGATGACTCACACTTCACTCACACTGGCATTACATAATATTATACTAGACTGCTTTTGAATTCTCAAATCTGATTGGTCAGAAGGTGTTAATTAATTTTCAGTGACAGCACAGCTCTGACAGTGGTGCCAGCTGTAACTCAAATGTTTATATTAATGTGTATGTAAATGTAAACTCAAACACAGGCACTTGTATGGCACATTCTCCACATAATCTAAAGCTAATAATACATGGATTAAAAAAGGGTTATTGTTGTTGTTACTGTTATTTAACAAAGACACTTGTCAATGTGGTTTTCTGTAAGGAGACATTTATTTAACATTTCTGTAAGGAGTCTCGAGTGTCAACACTTTGTAACACTCAGTAAGTTTTCAGGATAGCAAGCTTTGCACCTTCCAGTTTCTTGCTAACATGACAAGCTGCTGTTTTTGTCTTATTCACTTCATGAAAGAGAAAAATAGAGAGGCTGGTTATGGAAACTAATTTGTCTGACAGACATTCCACAAAACTGAATGTAACTATAAATGATTTAAAAGCACAATATGCTCATTAATAAATTAAAAATGATAATTGTTGGTGGATTGCTCTGGTATAAGAGGAATAAAACATGCTATAGTGATCAACTTCGGAGCGGTAACAGCATCAAACCACTCCAGTATTTATTATTTTCCTATAAGAAGCCCTGTTGTGTGTTATTCCTTACTTAACAGAGATAGCTGAGGAGATCTGTAGAGAACACAGGTATGCCAGATAGAGATCGAAAACAGGGCTTCTGCTTTTATCTGCTCAGGACCAGATTGGGTTGATCACACTCTTGTGACCTTGTGACCATTTTTTATTACTGAAGCAATTGTACAGTTTACTAGTGATAATTTAAGGTAGTAATAATTGATACAGAGAATAATAAACAATCACTGCTACATTTTCATATTAATCTGAAGAAGAAGAAACTAAGCAAGCAACCAAACACATTGTCTGTTTTAGAAAATAAATAGTTGAATGGATAAATATGGATGGATAATGGATAATGATCATCATTTTTGAATGATAAGTTTTAATTCTGCACATCTGTGTAGCTACTGGTTAATCACAGATGTAGAGAATAAGCAGACAAGGGAAAAAATGACCAGTTTGGCAAAGAGACAGAGAATAAAGGATAGGCAGACCAGGGAGCATTAGAGAGCATTAGACAATCCCAGGGGTGTGGGGAAGCGGGGAGGATGTACAGTAGGCGTGTAGGAGAGGTGCAGACTTTCAGGAGCTGAGAGGAGATTCCTCTGAGAGCAAAGTTCAACAATTAAATGCAGCATAGAACTGGAAGAGGAGGAACACATCCCACTAGGAAAAGGCCAAAGGCTACTGAGCAGACAGAAATCTGTTTATTCATCTCACAGATGGCAAATATATGCAAATACTAGGGATACAATCAAATATCCCGGTATGTTTTCCTTATTCAGATAGACCTAGAAACTTTATCAGAAGTCCAGTGGCTGAAAGTGCAATAGGTTGGTAGTAAATCCAGTGATTAGTCACCTGGCAGAGCATGGAGGTTGATTGTGAACCATGTAACCACGTATTGTCACCAGTGTGACAATAAAAAAATTTCAGTCTCTAATAATTTGCATGATAATTGCATCATATGCTGGTCTAACATTTAGGACACATATTTGGTTAATTTAAAAAAAGATCAGTAAATTGATGCATAAAAATGTGAAAAGAAAGTATGCCATGAATTAAGTGCGTTTATTCAAAGTCATTTTGTGCATGAAGCAAAAGAGTTATTTGGCCAAAATATTTAGGAGGTGTGTGTTTAAATATTATTAATTATTAGCAATATTCGTATAACAGTCATAATGGAAAACATTATTTTTCTATGATTACTTAAAAAGCAGCAATTACTTTTGCAAAAATAATCAAAAAATCATTTATATGGCTCCTAGAGATTATTTTCCCTAAACAGAAGGATAAATTCGGCTGTTGACTTGTGTTTACTTTCTGCTGCTCTACATGGTACTGTATTATACTTTAAGTAATTATACTTTTAGCACACAGCTAGCAAGCAATACCGATCATACATGACACACCCTAAACTGTTTTTCCTACTAAGGTTATGAGAAGGTTTCGTTTTTTTTAAATAGATAACTGTGAAATAATCCATCCAAGTTTTTACAATTTCTAAATCAAGTATTTATGAGCAGGGGGGCTTTAATTGATAAGATGAAATAAGCTGGAGCTTCACCTTGTTTTGGAAGTAAAGGCAGACTTTATCAGCATCCATGGTGTGCTGTGTATGTAAAGTGTATGTTTGAAAGATTATCTCTGGTTGTACACTGTCAGAATTATGAGTACATTTCAGAAAATTCCCTTTTTTGTTCCAGTGAGAATGAATCTACATCAAACCTGATTGGTCACAGCCCACACAGTTATAACTTTATGTGTGTCAGGATGCTGACACAGTACTAGGCTTTAAGTTTCATTTAATTCATGTCATGTGTGAGAGAGAGAGAGAGAGAGAGAGAGAGAGAGAGAGAGAGAGATGGAAAAAAGCAGAGAAGAAAGAGAATCCAGAGAAGAGGGCAAAAGAGATGTAGGACTGAAGTGGGGGTTAAAGAAAATGAAGTTAATAAAAGAAAAATGGGAGGAGATACTGATCCAATTAGAGAGGAAAGAGCGAGGGAGAAAATTTGATGGTATGTGGATGTGGGCAAATTATGATATGCAAATTAGACCACGCACAAGCATATGTTTACATTCTGCATGGGCTGTTACTATTTCTGGTGCTGTTAATTCAGAATTCATGGAATTCAGCTAAAGAAAATACTTCTTGGTACACTCTATTCAAGATGATCACTTGCTCAACACAGATGTTTTGCATCTTTGGCCTTTTTAGGTAATGACCTTTTCCTGGTGGCAGTGCACGAGTTGGGCCACGCATTGGGTCTGGAACATTCCAATGACCCAAGTGCAATCATGGCCCCTTTCTACCAATACATGGAGACACAAAACTTCAAACTGCCACTAGATGACCTTCAAGGCATCCAGAAAATATATGGTAGAGAACCTTTATTTTCAGTTCAGTATTACTGTACATGTTATTTTGGTAAAAGAGATGTGAAACATTGTGTTCTTGCATTGCATGCTTGAGTAGAAAAGAGCGAAATAAGAGGTATGGAATAGGACATATAGTGTATGTCCTATTCTTTGCCTTGCCAACTCATGGTCCCTTGATGATGCTGACAGTTTCATTTTCTTCCTGAAAATGTGTTTGCAGCCTGCATGTACAGACAGCAGTATTTATGGCCTCCATTTGAGAGAAATACAACAATCTAGTGCAGGGGTGTCAAACTCATTTCAGGTAATGGGCCATATTACATTTATGTCAAGTGGGCCGGACCAAAAAAAAAAAAACAGCTTAGCAGACCAATAACACATCACTAACTCCTCATAAATGTGTTCATTTATCTGCATTTATCTGAAAGGCACAAATAAAAACATAAAAGTTGTGATTGCATAAGTATTCACTGCCATTGCTGTGAAACCCAGTGGAAGTGTCAAATTTTTTAGATTGCCAGTGGAGAATTGCATATCATTAGCACATTTTGTTAGTAGCTGAGTTGATGGCCCTGAGTTTATTGCTCTATTTTCCCCCTAGGGACATAACAAAGACTAGCTCTTTTTTCTAATCTTTCAATTCAGCTATGGCCCACAAAGATGATTTTTATTTAGAACATCCATGATTTTAAATTCATTTGCTGGTCTGCAGTCTATATGTTTGACTACCCTGAGCTAGATTTTTTTGTCACATTCCTCCGTTATGAATCCATTTATTAGGTCTAAACTGATGATGACTTCTTATGTTCACTGTGTGATCCCTCTCATGTCAAGTTTACTCAACTCATTTTGAATTTGAATTTTATCAAACCCCGTTTCTGGAATACCTCCCAGGTGTCCCAACTGCAATGTTGGAGCCAACTCGGTCTCTTCCAACCCTCCCACCACGGCGGACTTACTCTCCTTCTGAGAGGAAAAATGACCGTCAGTCCCGTCCTCCTCGACCTCCCTCCGGTGACAGGCCCTCTACTGGCTCTGGAAAACCCAACATCTGTGATGGCAATTTTAACACAGTGGCCTTTTTCAGGAGGGAGATGTTTGTTTTCAAGGTGAGCTCCCTTACTTTTTGTCTTTTTCTGGGCTCCTGCCATCAACTGGTTGATTGTCATTTGTAATGTATTTGTTTAATAAACTAACATAAGGCAAATTTAGTTTCAGCACAAATGGCAGATGAAGTTGCATTGGTGAAACATTTTCTGGTCAGGGTTAAAAATGTGTTCCTTAGGAAAGTTATTATTATTATTATTATTATTATTATTATTATTATTATTATTATTATTATTTAATCAACTTTTAAAATCTGTCATCCATAGACTTTAAGCTACTTCTGTACAGCACATTGTTGAATGAAACCAAATTGAAATTATTTTTAAAAGTGCTATATGAATACATTTGTCTTGACTTGACAGACAATTTGACCACCTGACCTCTAACCAATCAAATCAGACATACTGCACGGCAAAATATCAAAGTCAAATTGATTTTTAAGCAGAAAAGATAAATGACTTGACTCTAAAATATATGATAAAATATAATCATAATTTAAAGCCTTACTTCAGATATTTAAGAATGATACAGATGGAATCATTTGAAAATATTCAAGTGTTTATTATACCTTGCATTCATTGGCTTAGCCATAGGTTTTTGCTAAGGCAATGCGTGCAAGGCATAATAACCAGTCACATGAATATTTTTGTGCTAGTTATTTAAATGTTAATTATAATGTCAAGTATTTTCTTGTCTTAGGATCGCTGGTTCTGGCGTTTGCGCAGTAACAAGGTTCAAGAGGGTTACCCCATGCTGATTGACCAGTTCTGGAAAGGTCTCCCACCCCGCATTGATGCTGCTTATGAGAGATCCGATGGCAAATTTGTGTTCTTTAAAGGTACATACACATGCCTGATTTATATGGGGCTCATACATGATTTATATGAGCATGCATTTCACCTCCTGAAGAGGAGACTGAAGGGAGAAACCACCCTAAAACAAATAAAAACTGAAAGCTGCCATACAAGCCTGGAAAAGCATCACAAAAAGAAGAATGTAGTAGTTTGGTGATGTAAGTTGGTTGCCAGCTTGATGCAGTTATTGCAAGCAAGGGATATGCAACCAAATATGAAGTGTTATTTAGTTTAAGACTATCCGTTCCTATAGTTTTGCTCACCTAAACATTGGGTGGTCTGCTACCAAAGGTGCCATCTAGATGTATATATCAGGAAATGAAAACTGAAATTCTGACCTATCATCTCAAATTCATCTTTTGATCTCAAACCCAAATGTCTACAGTGTATAGCAAAAATAAATAAATAAATAAATAAAAAAATTGCCCTTGCTGTTCCAATAATTTCTGTGTGGACTATACGTATCTAAATTTCTTTTTGAAGATTGATTGAAAGGTTCCAAATATAAAGAACAGCATGTTCCTAGACTAGGAACAACATTCATAAATCATTATGTAAAGAGAGAACTGGCACTAAACCAGCAGCACTCCTCCAAGAATTCTAGTGACTGTAGAAGCAGTGCCTAACACTCAGTATTGATTCTTCTTCACTCCTTGCCATAAATCTGTCCATCAATTAGCTCAGCTCTTCCTCTGGACAATTCTAATCCCTGTGTCTCCACTGCTTCTCTTTCTTTACTTTTTTCCCCTCTCCCTTAGTAAATTAGGCCAGGCCAATCTTCTTGTGTGGAGAGAGACTATTTTTAATTCAAGGCTCTAGATCTCTGAGGCTTCATCAAGAAGGAATATATCTATAAATGTTTTTTAAGTTACTCAAAAAACAAGCTCTCAGGATGCATCACAAAAGAACAAAATTCACCATCAGTATTGATATACTGACTTATAATATTTTTTCTGACTCAGTAATTTTCTCTGTACTATTACCTAAGCAAGCAGTGTAAATAGTCCCATTTGGTTTGGAGTAACAATATATATTTTTAAGTTCTGTTAATTACAATAAGTGTAATGCTAAGTAGATCATCATGCACTGTCATATTTTCTATTATGTCTATATTAACTTTGATCTCATTTTCTGTCCCACAGGAGACAAGTACTGGGTATTTAAGGAAGTGACAGCAGAGCCAGGTTACCCGCACAGCCTAGTGGAGTTGGGCAACTGTTTGCCCCGTGAGGGCATTGACATGGCACTGCGCTGGGAGCCTGTGGGCAAAACCTACTTTTTCAAAGGTGACCAGTACTGGCGCTACAATGAAGAAAAGCATACAGCTGACCCGGGCTATCCCAAACCCATCACCGTGTGGAAGGGCATTCCTGAAGCACCTCAAGGAGCCTTTGTCAGCCGTGAAGGATGTAAGTGAGAGGAGTTGAGGAAGAAAGTTTCCATTATGAACATCCTGAAAGGCCAAGCTAAAAGATTAGCTTAGAAATTAGGAATAATAGCCGGCACTCAAAATTGTTTTACTTGAATAACCGCAGCAGACGTTCTCTTGCTGTAGTGCTTTGCTGTGTGTGTGTGTGTGTGTGTGTGTGTGTGTGTGTTTGTATGTGTGGGTACTGTATATGCAGGTGACATCTTTAGAATAGGACTGCAGAGTGAAAACATGCAAATTTAAATGACCAAACATTGCTATTAGGCTAAAACAAATGAGTGCTGTTAGGCCAAATATCAGAAAACAGCAAGGAGCCAAATTGTAAATGAGTAAGAATTGGTACTGAAAAGCAGAGGCACATTTCCTCCTCTAGGGCAGATCCACTGGGATGGGCGCATCAATACTGTATCCTGGCGTTTCTTTATAAAAAATAATCCTAATATGAAAACATTGATACTACGTGCTTATTTTCAACAAACAAAATATGACCCTGGAAAATAAAATGTTTTATGCCTTAACATTACATAATAATAGACCGCTAGTCTGTTTAGTACACATATGCTCACAGACGCATTGTACTGTAATTGTATTGTAAGTGATATGGCTGTAAAGGAAAGAAGCATTGTTGGGGTTATTTAAAAAGAAAAAGAAGATCAGTGGTATCACCCATCCTTAGTAAGAATAGTTTTAATGGGGTTGTTTTAAAATCTTATTCAAGTAAATATGTAAATGTATTTTTCCATGTTATTCGGTTCCATTTTTCCACAAGGCAAATATGTTATAAGTACTGAAAAGGAAGTCAGCCTCACTGTTAAAAATATTTTACATTTTACTGATGATGACACTTAAATCATAGTCATATTTGTGAAAGTACTGGAGCAAGTGATTAGTCTTTATTTGGCACAGTGCACAGCTGTGTATATTGCTGCTGCTTGTTTTGGGGTATGAGTCACCCTTAATGGTTATTTTATAGTAGAATGGATTTTGCACAGAGAACAAGGGTTGAGTTACACAGCTTCAGGCTATGATTTATGTCTCCACACCTACTGTGCATAAAAGGTTAGTTTCATAATAAATACACATTATGAGACACTGCTGTGTTGCTTTAAACCTGTTGCTGTCAACTGTATATATAAGTGCTATGGTTCTACAAGCAGATTACTCTACAGCAAGCTTCTATAGAATATTTTAATTTAATTGCTAGAGTTGAATAAATTATTTTTCCAGCTAATTTGTGAATTCAGTTAAGGAAGTGAACACACTGCCCCATCCATACTAACTGTGCGTCCTCTAGTGAGCTACATTATATGGCCAAAAGTTTGTGGACACCTGACCAGCACATCTGTATGTGCTTATGCTGATGGTGCCAGATTTTGAATGGAAGTGAATGAGACCCTTTACTTGCCCTAGTGCCAAACCAACGCTCATAACTTGAAAAATATATTTTGAAACAATTCGATGTTTAGAGGTTTTTGAATGGGGGAATAGCTCAACAATTTAAAACTTGAAGGGAGTTTCTAGGTGAAAGTATAAGGATTTTAGACAGAAATGTTTTTGTTGAAACAGCAAATTCAGACAATTTACATCACCCACTCTAGCTTTCCTCTATTAAAATGAATGGGGGAAGAAAAAAGGATGGATAAACAGAGAAATTACAGACAATTAGTCTGGTCTGTGATTTGGCATGACAGGTCCTGGTGTACCCAGGTTTGACCATGTAAATTTTGGTGGTTGTAGCTTGAGAACTGAATAAATGAGCAGTTGTTTGTTTTTTTAATCCCATTCAAGTAAATGGGGGGAAAGGGGATGGAAAAAAGGGACAAAAGATGAGTCAGGTAGGTCAGATCGCTTAGAAAAGCACAAGCAACTTTCTTGGATATAAGTCGGACAATGTGTGAAAGTTTGGTGGATGTAGGTTGAAAGCCCTAGGAGGAGATAGAGTCCAAACATAATAACAGACACAATTCTGTTTTGAAAAGTGCAGGGGGAAAAAACCTAGCATGATTAACTATAAATCAGGTGAATTCCCACTGAAAGTGTTTCTGAAGTGTTTTAACCGAAATATGTTTCTGATTTGCATGTATCTCAACCAGAAGTAAAGTTCAAGAGGTTTTAATTCTGATTAACCCTGAAAGTGAAAAGGGAGAAAATTCCATTTAAAGTTTCCATTCCACATGGAGTGCAGAAGCATCAGGACCATTTTGACAACCTGCATCTGATTACGAACTGAACTGATTAGGCTTATGTCCAATTCCCAATGCCATGTAGCAATCCAACAACTTGATCAAAGTCTGAGAAAATCACAGTTAGCTAGCAAGGTTTTAGACCTCTTTAGGCAGACTGACTGAATTTACAACTGCATTTGTTAATGCAGGAAGATAACTTATGTATACATTATATATATATGGCTTCTTAATGTTGAGCTATCAAAGTATGTTATAGGCAAAAAAAAACAATTTTGGCCAAAACCAGATTATTTTTTTTATTTGCCCAGACTGCCACACCAATTATTTGTTTTTGTTTCTGTTCACTGTGTTTGTCTGCCCCCCTTAATGTGCATTTATGAAGGAGTGTGCTTCACTGATGCATGATTTTATCCGTCATCACAACTAGACCGACTGTGGTGGAGTTTTCTCTATTCACTGTACTTTAACCTTTAACGCTCTCATGAATATGGACTTATTTACATATAAAAGGTCATGCATCATTGTCTGCATGTAAAAGCAAACATTTGCTTTGATAAGCACTTTATAGCTACATCCATTTCATCATGTTTCCTCATGTTCATAGCATATGCATCTCAAAGCCACAGGGTACAGGGTCATTCATTTGTTCTTGTTGTATCTTCAATATTTTACCTTCACTTGATTAGTTAGCCAAAGTCGAAGACATGAGGTCAGACTGAATTCATTTCGAACAGAAATTATGCTAGCCACATTTAGATTTGATATGTTCTGTTGTTTGGAGTGAAGTCACAATGGCCCATTAAAAAAGAGACTGCAGGTCAGAATGTAACTTCTGGACTCAATATCAGTGTTCGGTACAATTGGAACAACTCGTTTGTGTGTCTTATCCCACCTCATCTTTACAGTGGTTCCCTTTCTGGCCAATGACCCCATTTTAAGGGCACAAAAATCTTGTGACCCCACCCAAACTTTATTTGTTCAAGGTGCATAACACTAAAATAATGTGCAACCCACAGAAAGTCAGGTAACACTCTTATGTAAAGATTAAACTTAAGTTAATTGCTATTGTTTGTTTGTACATGGAAAAAAATCTCCTATTTGTATATCATAATTAGGGCAACACATAACATTTAATTATCATGCACTGAAGAGGGAAAAATTATTTTTTTAACACATTTAACAATGCTTTTATGAATCACTGTGCACTGAGCCAATAACAGTACGCACTCTGCACTCATTCACCATGTCTGTGAGGGGGCTGGGCTTGTGTGCCACACTTAAGCTTATCAAAGTCAGGCAACGTGGATGAAAGCACAAATTTAATTTGCAAGTGATTAAGTATCTTTTCTTGTCATACTTGTCATCTTTGGTTGAGGCACGCCCTGCGACACACTTAAAGTTACGTATATATCTGTCTAGAAATAGTGCATACCACTGACTGATTACTGCCACAGAATCATCATGATAAGGTCTCTGGCTAGAATCAATTTTTATCAACAAAATATGATGCAGAAATCTTTAGTAATAATGTAAAACGTCTTTCATCTTATTTAGCAATATCACAATTTTGTCATATAATTTAATGTTTCATAATGTTTTTTATTTATTTACCCAAATTGTTTTCATGTCACTGATATTTAGCTTGATTTGAATTTTTTTTTATCTGTGATACATGTGAATTCCACCATCTTCAACTTAGGACAGATCCCTTTTTACTCAGCTGGTTTGCTCATTTACATATGATATAACATAATGGCACTGTTGGTATTTATGGTCATCTGACAAAGGCCTGAAAATTATCTCTATTTTCATGATTATTGTAATAGCTCACTTTATATGGGTGCACGCAACACCATTACAATAAACTTCCTGTGTCTTAATAGGGCAATTTTCTTTTGGTGTCAGTTTGCAAACTTAGAATTTTAGTATTTTACTAATCTTTCCCATCACAAATCACTACCCATCAATTTCCAGAGTACTCCTCCTACTTCTTTGTAGGAGTTATGTGATGTTATGTGAAGGGGTTATGGACACATATACACAATAGTGGAAAAGCACTGCAAATATTTCACATAATTTATTTGAATATTGTCTAAAAATGTGTTTCTAACATCACAAGTTGTGTTGACAGCAGACATTTAACTGAGCAAACCTTACAGTATCTAATATTCGGGGAACATACTATTCTAATAACATGTTTGTAATAGCTAGAAAGCTAAGCTAAATTAAAATGAGTGAGTCATGAGTACATACATTATGAATTTTTTTTTTAATCTGATACCTACCTCATATTATGTATCCCTTTTCCTCTTTCCAGTTCACACTTACTTCTACAAAGGAAAGGACTACTGGAAGTTTGACAACCAGAAGCTAACAGTGGAACCTGGCTACCCAAAGTCCATCCTTAAGGATTGGATGGGTTGCGACCAAACAGAAGTGGAGAAGAACAAGGACAGACACCTCCCCCATGACGATGTCGACATCATGGTTGCCATAAATGATGTGCCAAGCACCGTAAATGCGATTGCTGTGGTAATCCCTTGCATTCTGTCTCTGTGCATCTTGGTCCTCATTTACACCATCTTCCAGTTTAAGAACAAAAGTGTCCCTCAACCTGTGACCTTCTATAAACAGCCAGTGCAGGAATGGGTATGACAGACTAGGGGACACTGCAAACTTAAACACTAAAATTGCTAGCGAGGGCTAACACGACAACGTTCAGAAGCACCTACACAACCAGTGCCTGTTTACTGCATTGTAATGCGAGAGGTGGGGATTGAAACATTGTTGAGTCCATGTCTTTCCATTTGGAACTAAACTTTGACACAAAAATCTTTTTTTTTTAAAACATATGAGCCAAAAGCACAGGTTTGCTAGGCTTTAACTGAGTGGTGGATTGCAGGGACAGGAGCTTAACCATTGCTTTGGCCTTACACTGCTACTGTAAAACCTTCTTTCCCATTCTCTCACAACCTGGGAGTCTGAGGACCACCACAGTGAATTCTAACCATCATGTGTCCAAGGAACACAAGAGGAACGGTGGTCAGATGCCAGCAAATATATGTCCTATATATGCGCTCAACATGGACTTGTACAGGAATTTCAAGAATTATTGAAAGAATATGTCTGAAGAACGAAACAAAAATAACAAAACGTGATTCGTTGTTAAAGACATGAATAATGTTGTAGGTAGAAAGGCTGTAGAAAAGAGTACAAAGGGGTTTTGTGTATCTTGTAGTCTTTTATCATGTCGTGGACATCTGACTCTTTTTAAAACATTAGAGAAGCATTAACGTTACATTAGTATATATACAGTGGGGTCCAAAAGTCTGAGACCATGTTGAAAATCTGGGATTTTTTTTTTTTTCATTTAAAATTGGAAATAAACAAAGGGTTTTAGAATTTTGAAATATTTAAAACAAAGAATGTAAATGTTCAATATCTTGAATAGTTAATATTCAAGATTCTGCACTATTTCTAGGTCCCTATTTAAATGTAAGCAAATTTGTGATACTGAGCATGTTAACTGCTTTGTACAAATGGTCAGATTTTCCTCATGCCTAATCTCTTCTGTTGAAACATGTGTTCAGACGACATGCTGATGGATTTGATCTAAAATGGATCATAAGGTTTTGCACAAATTTGTGGAGTCCATGCCAGCTCTGCACACCGTCATTAAAGCAAAAAAGGGATATACAGTGGATATAAAAAGTCTACACACCCCTGTTAAAATGGCAGGTTTTGTGATGTAAAAAAAAGAAAAGAAGTTAAACCATGTCAGAATATTTTTCACCTTTATTGTGAAATTGCAACATATAAAATCAAGTGACAAACAACAAGTGTGCACACCCTTTTATAATTGGGAATGTGGCAGTGTTCAGAATCAACCAATCACATTGAAACTCAATTTAAATACTAATTGGTATACACCTGCCATCAGTTAAAGTGACTGATTAACCCATGTTGAAAAATATCAATCAGGAGAGGGTTACAAAAAAATTTCCAAGGCATTGGATATACCATGGAACACTGTAAAGACAATAATCAACAAGTGGAGAAAATATGGCACAACAGTGACATTGCTAGTTTGCAAAAAAAAAAAAAATCCAATCTCCCAAAACCATGTGGAATCATATGTTATGTTCTGATGAGACCAAAGTTGAACTTTTTTGGCCATAATACCAAAAGATATATTTGGTGCAAAAAAAGTAAAAACATCACATCCCCAGAAGAACACCATCCCCATGGTGAAACATGGAGGTGGCAGCATCATGTTTTGGGGCTGCTTTTCTTCGGCTGGAACTGGGGCTTTAATCAGGGTGGAGGGAATAATGAATAACTCCAAATACCAGTCAATTTTGGTGCAAAACCTCGAAGAGGAATTTCACCTTTCAGCATGACAACGACCCAAAGCACACCTCCAAATCAACAAAGGAATGGCTTCACCAGAACAAGATCAAGGTTCTGGAATGGCCCAGTCAGAGTTCAGATCTAAATCCAATTGAAAATCTGTGGGGTGACCTAAAGAGGGCTGTGCACAGGAGATGCCCAGCTAATTTGATAGAGTTGAAATGCTTTTGCCAGGAAGAATGGCAAAATATTGCTAAATCAAAATTTCATTTTTTCCCCTAAAATAATTCTTACTGTTTTAAACTTGAATTTATAGGTTGCAATTTCACGATAAACATACAGGTTCTGACATGATTTATCTTAGTTTCATTTTTTTTTACATCACAAAAACCTCCCATTTTAATAGGGGTGTGTAGACTTTTTATATCCACTGTAGCAAATACTAAGAAACTCTGAAATTCATGTAAATATTTCAAAGCATTCAAGTTGTTGTCAGTAATATAATTTGTAATGAAAATTATTGTATTAAATCAGAAATGCAAAACAGAAGCATTTCCACTAGTGGTCTCAGACTTTTGGACCCCACTGTATGTCATAGGAGAGAGAATTTTATGTCATTAAGGAACGTGCAAGTACAGTATTGTTTTCGGTTGAAATTTTTTTTTTTTTTTGTGGGTTTGAATTGTGTAGTGGGGAGGCATCTAAAAATCTAAACAGTTTATGAAAGATTTAACAAAACTCTTTTATGCATATAATTCCCTTCTGTTACATAAAGTTATGATGATGTTAACTACCTGACACAAAGAGTCTTAATGAGAGTGTGTTTTTGCAGTCTGTTTTCACATTTGAGTATCATTTTAAAATTTTGCTAATGTGGCATGCCATAGATCAATCATTTATACAGAATATTAGTAATTATTTGTCTTTAATCCATTTTGATGTCCTAAGCCACCACTATTTCTTATATCTGAGTGCAGTGCACAGGCACTATCAAGTGTCCTTTGGGTGAGTTTTTATAGATTTTATAGATTTGTTTTTCACTGATGTATTGGTCACATCATATCAGCACTGCGAATGCACCTCCCCCTACAAATATGCAAATATGTTTGACCTGAAACGTTTTAGTGGCTAAAAGGCCAGTTTTTAATGTGACAGGCAGACACTGCAGATTTTTTTTTTCCAAATATGCTGGATTTTGCATGTGGTACTGACTGTGCTGCATCTGCATAACTGTGGGAAGTATAGGTTGTGGTGATCATGTTAATCTTATCAAAAATGTATATATCCTTTGTTTATTCCTACACAGTTCTATAAAATTTTTGTAAAGTAGCAATGTACTAGTATTTCTATGTGTAACCAACAGTGCAGCACCCCTAGAGGAGTAGTTTATTCAGGAGTACTAATTTGATGAGTGTTATAAAATGTTGATAAATCCAATCCAATCTAAATTCACTTCATTCAGTAATATTAACATTCTGCAAAAGTCCTAAGGCAACTTCTAGGAAGCTTCAATTCCTGTCCAGAGTTGTTTTGAGGCAGACCAAAATATTGTACAGTTGAAAATATCACAAGTTCAGGGTCCTCACAGGTCTAGGGTTTGATCCTGAGCTCAGGTTACTGTCAGTGTGGAGTTTCGCATGTTCTACCCATGGCACATAGTTTTAAACTGGGTCTCTGGTTTTCTCGCACCTGCCAGTAGATGGACAGGGTACACTAAATTGCCCCAAGGTGTGAATGAGTGCGTGATTATGTGTGTGTGCGCGCATGGTGCCCCGTGCACTGGAGTCCCATCCAGGGTGTATTCCCATTTTGTGCCCAGTGTTGCTGGGATAGGCTCCAGATCCATCACAACTGGTTTATGCGGTTACTGAAGAAGAATGAATGAGTTGCTGCTTATTGTATATTTTGCATTGTCTTGTTTTAGTTGTTATTTTGGTATGTGTTACTCTGAAAGGTTAGCACATGAAGATTTCATCAGAATATGTCTCACTGGGGTTTCTTTCTCATCTCCCACAATACCTTTGTGAGAATGACATAAAACATGAAAGAAACCTTTGAAAACACTTGAAGTGTATATAAAGCAGTATGTATTGGCAAACTGGATTGTTAAAATACAGTAAGAAATACCTCTTTTTTTAGATTTCTGACTAGCTAAAGCTTTCAATTCTGAATTTTTGCATTTCTTGCAAGCCTAAACATAATGGATTTTGCCTTTTAAACATATGACTACAGCAATTTTTAACAATAAATAAATACAATTTTTTACATTTTTTAACCCATTTTCTCCCAATTTTAATAATTACCAATTCTTACCAACTAGCTTGTTCTCTAATATCACACGAAGGCTACCAACCAGGGAAGGTTAGGGACAGTACATGCTTCCTCCAAAACACATCTTTTCAAACTGCTGCTCATGTGTGTCACAGGGCATCTGAACACACTTGGAGGAAAACACTATCAGCTGAATACATATGGAGGAAAGCGCTAACTGCCCTTTTGCACATTCATGATGGCCACTACTGGTTAGTGTCACTGATTGGCATGGGAGAGTAATACCATCCTGACACCTAGCCTCTGTTTGAACGCTCTGCTGTTGTGCCACTCATTGTTGACTCTAGTCGCTTTTCATTTCTCCCACGTAACGTAGTTATAATGCTCAATTTACAGGTCAGTGAGGCATGAATCTGGAGTGGGAGGCTATCTTTGGGTGCAATTTGCCACCCAGGTTCTACATAACTATTTGTTCTATCTAGTTACAGCTTTGACACGCATTATACTGTATGTTATTTCTGTGCCTCCACAGTTGGTGTATTGGTACCATATCAGAATTGGGCACAGGAAGGTTGTTATACGCCTTATACACTGTATGTTGGCTAATATGAATGTTCTCTCAAAGTCCAAGGTCTGTTGTATATGGCTGTGGTAGCTGGGCAGTAAAGGTTACACTGTCTGGAAGGTTGTGAGTACGGTTCCCAAGACTGCGAGTGAGAAGGTTCTTAACCCTCAACTGCTCAGCTCTGTGCTTGGAATTGATTCTGCCTTGCTTGTAATTGGCATTAGGTAAAAGCACCTGGTAAAAGAGTAAATGTAAATGGTTGCAAGGTTTGGGTGTACTACACATTCTGCTAGCATTAGATATGTCTGGGAGAAAATGGTTTTCTGTGTTCTTGTCTTCCAAACATCTTTTCACCATTGATGATCTTTTTGTTTGTTTGTCTGCCTTAAGACAGCTTCTAAGCCTTCTTTAAGACACTGTGCCTCGTCTTAATTGTTGCCATGGCCTAGTTAATTCAAGTTAATTCTAAGAAGACTTTTTTTAAATTAGAATTTACTGTGCATCACTTAATGTCAATGAGCATGATTACCAAAACTTTCTCCTCTTGGTAGATCTCTATCTCTCCATCACATATTTTCCTGCTTTTAAATTTACATTCTGAGCAGCTTGTCTGTGGGTAGAGAAATGGCACAAACGCAGTAACGGCTGTGCCTGCTTAACGCAGATTCCACATGATTGTCTTTCAGATGAAAGTTTCATTTGAGCACCTGGCAGTGCCAGTCTGCAACGTGGCAAGGACGCGTTCTATATTATGGGTACAGGAAGTCCTAAGTGGGATTAATTTAAATGGAACACACTGTGCTGACTGTCTTCCTCCACTTTGAATGGTCTGATGATCTGGCATTGGGTGTAAAGAATGAAAAGACGAAAGGCAAATTGGGTGCAGAGTTGTAGCACAGAAGTGTGTGTTCCATGTTTTAAAATTTTGATGTACTTTTATGAAATCTCCAGGTACTTTGTATATTCTTTCATGAATAAATCCCTGGGATAGATTATGAGATGGTCATGGATTGAAAACATAACTATAAGGGGAAACTGTTTCAGTCTTCTATTCTGATTCAGATCTTCTGATTGAAGAGGGACAAGAGAAACACATACATGGTCATTCCTTTATGATAATTAGGACAGACAAGACACACAAATAAGAACTTATTGGATGACATTTGCTTTTAAAAATGGATCCTATAAATATCTATACTGTGTGCTTATATTTTTTTTAATCAGAATGACCCTTGTCCCATGCGTCAAACAAATACAGGTAGGCACGCAGAAATGGGTTTGGAGTTATTTCACACTCACGATCTTTTTTTCTGGATTATTCCTGTAATAAAATAGAACCCAAAAAAAGAAAACTGCCTCAAATTATTTACACATATAATTCTTGATATCCATGTTAACATATCGTGGTACCAACAATACAAGTGACTAATGTACACTGTTAAAAAATATTTAAGGTTGGTGAATAAAAAAATCTGGAGACAAATTTAAGTATGGGGTAAATCAAGATAAGAACTGTACGAGGGAGGAAGCCAATACTATGAAGTTTTTAGGTGATTTTATTTTGATTAACAGAAAAATAATGGAACTTTAAAGTGGAATGGACTGAGTTATTTCATGTTATACCACAGTGCTGTTGAATTCTTGATTCTGATTTTTCAATTTCCATAAAACAGCTCTGACAGTAGTGCTATCTATAATTCAAATCACAGGTTTATATTAATACATTCCATTATTTTTCTATAGCTACATCTCATTCAAGGGGACTTGCATGGTGGATGCTCTACATAACCTTAGGCTAATAATAAATGGATTTAAAAAGGAAAATCGTTATTATAATCGTTGATGTCGTGAATTTATTTAACATTTATGGTCTCAGTGTCGATACTTCGAAGCAATTAGTACGTTTTCCACCATGGAAGAGGGTTCAGGACAGAGGACATTGCGCTTTCCGCATGACTAACAGCATTTTTTTTTGTCTTATTACCATTTAACATTAATTCAAGAAAGAGAGAAAAGGAGAAGCTGGTGAGAGAACTGTTTATTGTTCTTATAAATGTAAGTAATAACAGGAACTAATTTGTCTCCCAGATGTTCCACAACATTAAATGTAACAATAAAAATTAAAAATCACCTTCACTAATAAATAAAACTGTTGGAAATCGCTGTAGTATAATCGCTATAGTATGGGTGCTGTTCTAGGAAAACAATCCATGACTGAGTGTTTTGATGCAGACATCCAGAACCCAAAGTGTTTTATTCCTTACTTATTGTAGCCTGTAGCTAAATTAATTGCAACGCCTAAATGACTGCTTGTTCTGCAATCTACGTCTAATTTAAAGTACATTTTATTAAATATATATTTAGCAGAACCAACTTCGTTTTATGGTCATACATCTTGTAATTTATGGACTTTGACAGGGATTTGACTTACACTGGTGGTTTGTAACCACTCTCACTACTTACTCAGCTGGGCTTTGTGTCCTTAGAGTGTCGTTATCACATCAAGAAACTTTCCCTAGAAACAAGGGACAAGGATGTCAAGGATGTGAATTATTTACCACTCTGATTTTCTCAATTATGTTACAAACGAATGATTGACCATATGGGTCCTGATAGTTGGAGTCATGATCAGGTTTTAGTATTCACGGATGCCCCTGATGCCTACTTCTGTGCTACTCTTGGGCTTGCTGCTAAAACTGTTCTGGACATGCCACTGGAGATTCGAACTATGACAAGGAGACATACATAATTTTTATGAAAGGAATTTTTAATAGTATCTATAATTTCTATAGAAAAGGTTTGTTTTAAGTAAACGTGAAGCCATGCCAGTGCAGGTTTGTTCTGGGAAGTTTAAAAAAAAATGTGTACAAAGAGAAATGGGAATATGAATATTCTCTGCTGATATTGCCTCATTTTTTTGGTGTGATGGTGGCGCTGGACGACAGCCACTCTTAACCTCTACCTGCTGTTGCCTTTGGTTTCTGTACTCCTTTTAAGAGACTAACAATAAACTAAGAGGGCAAACAAACATATCAGAGCTTGTTTAGAACTTTACACAAATTGATTTATGTTCTTTGTCTACAGAGGATTGATTACAACTGAAATTTTATCTGATAAAGCTTTAAAGTTATTTGTTTGATTTTTTTGAAAGTTTCAATGTATTTAATGTACATAAATCTTTGCTTTATTTGAATGAATTTATGAAGGAAACAGTTATTTAGACCAAACAACAGAGAATCTGTCTGTGCGGCTTTTTGATATTGTCTAATTTCCGGGTCAAATGTTGCTCAGCCTCACGCATGGATCATGTAAATACAACAGTTAATGGAGGACTTTTCTATTTTTTCTTTCACTCTTTAAGAGTAGCGTATAATTTTAAACATCATATACAATGATGTCATTCCTTACAATGGCAGTCATTTTTAAATAGTCTTGATCTAACAATATTTAAGCTTTATTTGCAAAAATTTGCCTTTTTAGCTCCATGCAGATTAAACTGTATTTTTGTTTGATCTTAAGTTCTACAAAGTGTACCTAATAATATCATCTCCATGTCCTGTTAACAACAAAATTTCAATAAAAGCAAAAATTACCAGTTATTTAAGTGTCATTGAATACTTGCTTCTATGAAATGTGATGTTTCTTGTTATGTGTAATTAAATGTGAATGTGTAGTCCTTTATATTAACTCACTTTATTGGTTAAAACTGTATCGGTTAACATATAATAACTGTGTATGCAACAGTACAACTCAGGCCTAATATAAACAATTAGCATGCACAGTAAATAAGTTAGAGACGATGATCAGCGATACGCTCTACCACTGACAAGGAGGCAACTAAAATAAGCTTTGTGTGTCCTAAAATTCTGAAGTTCCACTCTGAAACACATTAAAAACACTCACCTGTCACTTTAATAGGAACACCTGTACACATCACACATTCATCACCCAATCATATGGCAGCAGCACAATGCATAAGATCATGCAGATAATTCAATAGGACATGTAGGTAACTCAAATAAACACTCTTTACAACCATGGTGAGCAGAAAAGCATCTCAGAATGCACAACACATTGAGCCTTGAGGTGGACAGGCTACAACAGCAGAAGACCACATCAGGTCCACTCCTGTCAGACGGGAATCTGAGGCTCACTGAAATGGGTCGGATAAGGATTGGAAAAACATCATCTGGTCTTCTTCCAATCTTCAATTCTCCAGTTTCAGTGCTGTATTTTCGTTATTCTGGTGAGAATTTAGGGGTTGTGTGCCACGCTGACATCACAGGGAGAGATTGCTAGCACAGGTACAGTGACCATTAATTCAAGTAACAATTACAATGATTTCAAACATAAATGAAAAAAGAGTCAGGATTTTCAGTTAGCGAAAAACAAAAGCTCAACATTCAATGTCAATGGAGTTCCTGCAGAGACTCGGCTCAGCCAGTTAGCAACTTCTGAGATGAGAAACACAATGGTGTTGAAGGTGGAATTAGAATTTAATCTGAAGCTTTGGAGCCTTATCTGTTTAAGCAGAGTGTACAGATGAGGATGTGAGAGATCTGGACAGTCTAAAGGACTAAAACGCTGCTACATCTCTCTCTTTAATGAGATCCCATTGGTGTCACTATCAGCTGGTAGTCAAATGGCATTGTGGGTAATGTAGGAAGCCAAAGTGAAAATATACCAACATGTCAATGAAAAAAGTACAGTTAACTCAGAATTGTATTACATTACATTTGTTATATTTTACACAGCAGTGAAAATCTCCTTAATTATAAAGGTTAACATGCAACATGTTCAGGATGGATTTTTCCTTTAAGCTTCCTTTAAGGCCCCTCAAGCTCAGGCTTATTTACAAGCTACATGTTTATTAGTGCAACATATGCCACAAGTTATCATCCATTTTCTTTTCTTCACTGATGGATCTCACACTGAATTTGGCACTCAGAGAAGTGATCACATATCACATGCCCCTAGTACCAGTTTGTACACGATATCATGAAGCTCATGTCGTCTACTGTCTTGCTACCCATTTTGCACTGGGGAAGTTCAGTCGCTGCTCCCAGTGAATCACTCCTGCGCTCCGTATTCACATCCTGTGTGACTGGCGCTTCACTTCCCTGAGATGATTCACAGCTTTGATTCTTCTTACTTTGATTCCTCTGGCTGTGATCTGAGGAACTGGAACTTGAACTTGCATCCATGACTGCAGAAGAAGAGATCTGAGCCTTAGACTGTTTCATGGGGAGATCTGAACTTGAATAACTTAACCTGCTATGTAGGATGGCAATATTCTTAATTATAAAAAGAAAATGGAGCATGCTGGGCCTCCCTAGTTCTCAGTGTCACCCCCATGTGGAGAAAGCTACTACCAGAAGATACTGTCTAGTCCCAAGGCAGTTTACAGCTTCAGTTAATGAAAAGCCCCAAACTGTGGTGGCTTGATTTTATACCCATAACTACACATACACGAATTCCATATAAATGTACATGTAGCCTGTGTGTGAGCCTGTTGTTAGGATGCTGACGCTAGCTGATGTGTGAAATGCCTCTTTCACACACTCACACACACACACACAGTTTTCACCCTCTCCGGTGAGCTCGCGCTGTTTCCAGGCAGAAAATGTGCCGCTGCTGCTACAGTGACGTTCGCTGAACAGGTGGTGAGCTAATCAAAGTGTAAAAAAAAAAAAATGGCGTCATAACGTGCTTTTTTTAACCTGATTGGTTGACAAATCAGCGTCGCTATGAGAACTGGTTGCTATGCAGGGGGGGAAGGGGTGGGGGGCGTCTCATATATAGCATATCCTAAGTACAGTGTGTTTTGCCTTTGTGGTGTTTCTCATTGTATTTCTCAGTCTTTAGTCATGTTACATTACATAATCAAGCATTATATTCATATTCATACGCATTTTATACCCCCGGTTAATAATATTAAATATGAAACATCATTGAATATAATTGTAGTAAACAATAAACTATAATAAAGTTTTAAGCATTGCCCTAAAACAAACTCATCTGTAAACATTTCTTCAAAATCATG
Organism: Pangasianodon gigas; assembly: GCA_022758105.1. Classification (NCBI taxonomy): domain Eukaryota; kingdom Metazoa; phylum Chordata; class Actinopteri; order Siluriformes; family Pangasiidae; genus Pangasianodon; species Pangasianodon gigas. The sequence goes on along the minus strand of CM040455.1, from coordinate 6,368,638 downwards.
ACTTGACTGAAAAGAACATACCTTTGTCATCAAAACAAAACAGGACCGTATCCCATCATCCACAGCGGTCTGAATAGGCGGGGTTGCCAGGTGTGTATATATCCACCCAGTGTGACAGAGGCAGGCTAATAGCCAATCAAAAGTAATTCAAAAGCAAAGCGATATTAAAAACAAATTTCTCTAAATAGTTCTCTAGCCAAGTTAGTATAATTATATTACAATTATCGTCACAAATACAGAATACCTGTGTATGGGAATAGGTTACCAATGGCTAAACACTACCTTTATACTGTAAGGAGCAGAGGTGATGTTGGGGGTCGGGTATGAGAGGAGCACAGCTGGCGTGACCGCTGCTGCATGTTTTAATATACTGGTATAATTTATGTATGCAAACTCTTCCAAAACATAAACCCGCGGTAGCAGTTGTGCAAAATAATCCCAATTCCCTGGAAAATAGAGGACCTGGCAACATTGCGTAGAAAACCCAAACGTCATTACGTAAAGACGTTGTTGAGGAAGTGAACACGTGGGTCACGAGAGGCCACGCTTTTCAGGAAGGTTTAGGTCACATCGTGGTAAATATACTATTTTATGTGATTTTTCTTTTCTTATCTATACGTATCAGTAAAGTGGAAGTCCGTGTGTTTGAATCCTATCACAAGCGGTTACAAGAAAACAGTCGGAATAACGACTAAAGCCAAATCAGCCGTGACTCATTAGCTTGCTGGCTAACTAGTTGAGCTAGCTAAATATATAATACTTAGCTTCATGGCCGCTATCTGTTCTGCGTTTGCGAGTTACTGTGAGTTTGCGATTCAGCAAAATCCAGAGTTTTCCGTTCCAAAGACAAGGATTGACAAAGACAAATCAGATCCTCTGCCAGTTTGCTCAGAAACCTGAGAAAGCGGTCAGTTCAGAAGAGTTGAAGCTGAAACTTAACGCAGAAGTGAAGCAGCACAGCGCTGTACAGTCGACTCCATTCCTCTGCTTCTGTTCCCTTTAGGTTTAAGCTACATGTGAAGGAATATCGTTAATAAACTGGAAATTTGCTGGCAGTGTTGGCGTTTACAGGGTCAGACAGCTGTAATTTCTGCTGGTATTTGTGTTCTGTTGCTTTCTTGTGTATTTGTACAGGATGGTTTACAGTCATGGGCCTGTAGACTCAAACCAGCAGCCATGGACCCTATATAAAGCTCATTTTTCAAATGTGTACAATATTAATCTGGTTTATTTATTGAGGCCATGGAGCTTTTTATTTGTGGATTTCTCCTGGACAAAACACATTAAGTCTAAGATGATATTTATAGGCCTAGTTGGTTTTGAGTTATTGAGGTTTGAATTAAACCCATTCAATTTAAGTAAAACGTCAAACCAGCTAATCAAACAAACAAACAAACACAACTGCAGGCCCCCTGGGCTTCACTTCGTGGCCCCTGGGGGACCACGGGCTCCACTTTGAGAAGCATTGCCACAGATTATGTAAGAGATATAGCCTATGGTGTATGGCTGGGCCATAAAAAAACGTTTTCCCCCCATTGTATTCCTGGGACATAAATAAGCTATTTAAGTCATAATTTATATTTAATCAGAAATTTCTACAGGAACCCGATGGACATCCCCTTGAAATGCTTTCCCGCTCTTTATTCTGCTCTTCTGGGGTGAAAAGTGGTGGTTTGGCTCCACTAGCATGTTTTCTGGATCTCATCTTTCTTTTTGTTAGCTACAGAATGAAAGTGAAGTACCCCAATATGCAAGAGTCTAGCTTTATTATTCAGTAGAAATGCAGCCTATTACGAAAAGCTTATCTGAATAAATAATATAGATATATTCTACTTTAATTACTTGCCAGTTACTTGCCAGAATATCATGATCTTAAGCATTAACTATGCTGCATGTTGTCATCACCCTTACTGCTGCGGCCATGTAATTTATTTATTTGTTTGTTTAGAATAAATACGTGTTATATGTTGATAGTCTTTGTAAGAAATCCGTCGAAATCACAAACCCTCTTGTTCTGCTGCAGAAAACTTGGCATACCTGGAGGCTTGGGATTTGGGATAGAGTTTAGGCTTTTTCTTCCTGGGAAGTTGGCTAGCTGCTGTCTGAAAAGTTTGAATATTTTTCCCATCAAGCTAGTGTCATAGTAATATAGTATTGAGAACTAGCACAGACCTTCACAGCATTGTGGTTGAGTTTCACCCTTACTATGGAGCTCTCACATTAGTTAGTCTTTATAAATGCCGTTAAGTTTGTACCTCACTTACCAACCACGCTGTTCCACAGTTTCTGCTCAAAGCGATCCTGTTGTTGGCAATTGTCTATCAAAATGGCCGTCAGAGCATCTTTTGAGAAGAACAATGAAATCGGCTGCTTTGCAAAGCTCACCAACACATACTGCTTAGTGGCAATAGGTGGCTCAGAAAACTTCTACAGGTAAGTTCTGCGTCAGTCTGTTAGTGGCTAAATATGGTTCTAATCAAAATTTAGGTGCTGCACATGAGTCTATGTAAAATGTGTAAATAGAGGTCAATCTTTGCAGTGTCTTTGAAGGTGAACTTTCAGAAACGATCCCAGTGGTGCACGCGTCCATAGCAGGATGCCGGATCATCGGGAGGATGTGTGTGGGTAAGTCTGAAACTATTCATCACTGGGTTGTCATCTGAGATTAAGCATCTGCTAATTTTTTGCCAAATGATATATCGTAATATTGAATACAGATTTTTATTATGGAAAATATTGTCACAACTTTGGCCTTTGTTCAGAGAATAGCTGTGTTTTGAGTGTAGTTTTTAGGTCGAGCCTAACTGTATAAAGAAACACACCAAAAACACGACAAGTATCCCATAGTGTTCTCCTAATCGGGATTTGTACAGGTGCCTAAAGGGATTTAAAGTTTTCACAATTGCACTAATGGTCAGATGGTAGCAACCCATGATATTTTGGTGCTTCTAATAAATGAAAATGACCAATACAGAAAAAGAGTGGACAATTAAAAGTGGGTATACACTCACTGTCCACTTTATTAGTAACACCTGTACACCCACATGTTCATGCAGTTATCCAGTGAGCCAATCATGTGGCAGCAGCACAATGCATAAAATCATGCAGATACAAGTAAAGAGCTTCAGTTAATGTTCACATGCCCATGATAGCCTCAGATTCCTGTTCATGGCTGACCGGTGGCCCAGTGTGGTCTTCTGCTGTTGTAGCAAGGCGTTTCCTCCCACAGAAGTGTCGCTCGCTCAGTGTTTTTGTTTAAACTGTGTAAACTCTAGAGTCTGTTGTGTGTGAAAATCCCAGGAGATCAACAGCAACAACCATGCCACGGCGGTTAAATCACTTTACACTTTAGCTAAATCAGATTAGTTTAGGGCAAAACTACTTCACCATGGCTAAGTCTTGTGTTTTTTGAGGATGTTGCAGGTCTGTGACCAGATTGCCTGGTTGTTGCCTTTTGACCTCATGACCAATTTGAGGGTAAAACATAGATGCATAACAGTTATAAGTACACGTGTATTTCACTTTCCTCAGTGAAATATGAGGAAATCTCGATCTTCTTTTCTTGTGGCATCAGGAGTCCACGTCCAATCCGATACCCCAGGTACTGTGCCTCCATGAGCCCCAGGGGATTGGCGGTGAGCCCCAACTTCCGGAGTTCTCCGAGGACCTCCCTAAGGTGATGCAGGTGATCGGCCCAGGTGGTAGAGTGGATCATGACGTCGTCAGTGTAGGCGGCGGCATATTGGTGATGGGGCCGCGGGACGATGTCCATGAGGCGTTGGAAAGTAGCGGGTGCCCCGTGCAGCCCGAAGACGAGAACCCGGTACTGCCAATGACCTCCAGCGGTGGAGAACGCTGTCTTGGGCTTGGCGTCGGGACTTAGGGCTACCTGCCAATAGCCCTTCGTCAGGTCCAAGGTGGAAATGAACCGGGCTCTCCCCAGTTGCTCCACTAACTCATCAACCCTAGGGAGGGGGAAACCGTCAAACTCAGAGACCTGGTTCAGTTTCCGGAAGTCGTTACACAGCCCGATGCTCCCGTCGGGCTTGGGAACTACGACGATGGGGCTGGACCAAGGGCTGGTGGACTCCTCAATAATTCCGTCTTGGAGCATCTGGCTGACCTCCTCCTTGATCGCCTTCTGGCGGGCCTCTGACCACGACTCCTGGTGGGGTTTTGATGTGGTGAACCAGATGCGTAAGGCCAGGGGTGGAGGAGAAGATGTTGGCAAACTGGTCCACCAGTTCAGACAGCTCCTGGCTCTGGGCCGGCTTGAGCTCTTCTCCCTGGTGGACCAAGGCACGCTCCGTTGGATCTGGGGAAAGACGCGCAAAAGCGGACACAGCAGGGGCGGGCTCCGTCCACTTTTTGAGCAGGTTCATATGATATACCTGTGTGTCTGCTTGCTTATCTGGCTGTTGCAGGTGGTAGCCCACTCTCTCGTCACTGTGGACTGTGCAGGGGCCCTGCCACTGAGCCAGGAACTTGCAGGTGGCGTCTGAGAGGAGGAGGAGGACCTTGTCGCCGGGTTGGAATTCACAAGGCTGAGCTGGACGGTTGTAGGACCTCCTCTGCTCTCGCTGAGCAGCCTCCAGGTGTTCCTTCACTATCAGCATCACTTTGTCGATTCTGTCCTGCATTTCCTGGAAATAGTCGTCAAGGGAGCGATTGGGGAAGGGCTGCTCTTCCCATGCCTCCCGGGCCACATCTAGAAGTCCTCGAGGCCGCCGTTTGAAGAGTAGCTCAAAGGGTGTGAAGCCGGTGGATGCCTGTGGCATCTCTCGGACGGTGAAGAGGACGTAGGTCCCAATTCCTCCCCTCTTTGTCTACCACCTTCCGGAGCATCCTCTTCAGCGTCTGGTTGAATCTTTCTACCAGTCCGTCGGTCTGGGGGTGGTAGACAGACGTCCTCAGATGGGCAACCTGCAACAGCCGACACAGATCCGCCATTAGTTTGGACATAAAGGGCGTACCTTGGTCGGTGATGACGTCCTTCAGTATTCCAACCAGGCTGAGGAGGAGAAGCAGCCCACAGGCGATGTTCCTGGGAGGTGGCCTTTCGGCAGGGTACTGCCTCGGGGGGATCCATGCCGATCTGCTCAAAGGGGACGCTGATAATGGGGAGAGGGATGAGCGGCGCGGGAGCGGGCTTGTAGGGTGAGGTTCACTGACACTGGGGGCACTGCTGGCAGAAGGCCCGAACTTCTGCCTCCATCCCCGGCCATAAGAATCTGTCCTTCAATTTTTCCAATGTGTTGCGGGCCCCCAGATGCCCGCCCAGCGGGTGTGTGTGGGCCAGGTGCAGTAGGGCTTTCGTCCTAGTGTGGGACACGACAAGCAGCTCGCAAGGCTGTCCTCTTCTCTCTGTCTTGTAGTACAGTAGGCCTCTCTGCACCATGATGTAGGCCGTGGGGAGCTGCTGTTCAGGGTTCTGATGGACCCCCTCAACTACACGCACCTGGCCCCAACAGTTCCTCAGTCGCTCATCCTCCTTCTGCTCCCCGCCGAAGTTTCCCTCTCGGGCAACCTGTGGAAACACAGATGACACAGGGTTAGCGGGGATGGAGGACTCGCCTGCAGAGGTTGCCCCGGCGTCTCCTTCGCTTTGGGCTAGGCAGGCCAGCTGGGCCCTTGGCCATTTGGGTCAGGTTTTCTTCTTCTTGGGAACCTTTCTCTCTCCGGCCCTGGTGAACCCTGGCCAGTCATGACCCAGGAGCAGGGGTACAGGGAGCTCGGGGACGAGGCCCACCAGCAGAGGCCACTCCTTCCCTTGGTGCCGTAGGTTGACTTTAGCCATGGGTACCTCCCGAACATCCCCGTGTACGCAGGCGACGGTGAGGGAGCCCTTAGTCTTTGAGGTTGGGACGTGGGAGGGCCGTTCCAGAGTCACCATGCTGCTGGAGTCCAGGAGGGCCGAGACGGGGCGGCCGTTTATCTCAGTGGGGATGGTGGGGAGGCTGGGCGGTGTTTCAGTGTGGAGGGCACAGCCCGCCGGCCAGGGTTTGCTCACCCGTCTTGGTGGAGTGGAAGGGCCCGGCTTGGTCAGCATGGATGCGTCCTGGGGCGTCCCAACGGCGGAGCGAATCAGGCTGGGTGTCCCCTCCCCTGGTGGGAACATTACAGGACCAAGGACTGGTAGACCCAGAGGGAACTCTCAACGCTCGCCCCTGCCGATCTCATGGGTAGCCACCGCCCGCTCCAGGGCTTCCAGCATCTCCCTGGGGGTTTGGGCTCCCTGGATACCCACGGCCTTTCTCTCTTCTGGCTGCAGAGCCCAAAGGAATCTATTCATGGCCACCCTCTCCACAACTTCCATGGCTGTGAGGCGGTCGGGTTGCAGCCAGCGCTTAGCGATTCGTAGCAGGGTGTCCATCTGGCTGCGAGGGGTGGCCTTGGGGTCGTAGCTCCAGCGATGAAGCTCTGCCGCAGCACTGGTAGGAGAGAGGCTGCAGCGAAGCAAGATCTCGCTCTTCACCGTGTCGTACTGTTCTGCCTCTTCTGGTGACAGAGCATGATAAGCTCGCTGGGCCTCCCCTGTGAGGAAGGGTGTGAGGGCCTGGGCCCAGGCCTCCTTAGGCCACTGTTCACGTTGGGCGACCCGTTCGAATGTCAGCAGGAAAGCCTCGATGTCATCCTCCAGTGAAAGTTTCATGGGGGACCGTTGCGGCGCTGTCTCAGTTCCAGGAGCACTTGGGTTGTCACATGAAGCCCTCTGGCAGCAAGACTGAGGATGCAACAGGCCGGCTTACGCAGCGGAGGGGTCGCGGAGCAGCAGAAGCTCGTCTTCCTTGCTTACGTTGGCATTTAAGAGACACACAGAGACAGGGATTAGTGAAATAATAACTTTCACTTACCTCTCTCCCGCTAGAGTGGCTGCGAGCTCCTTTTATAGCTCCTCGTATTCTTCGGGAGGTTGAAGAGAAGCCGCACCACTCATTGGCCGCCAGCCGTGCTGTGTTAGGTCGCTCCGCCCCACAGCCACGCGTACTCCGGCTGTCCAAAACAAACACGGTGCTGAAAGGGCGCTGCCTCTTCAGCACCACGCTGTCAGTCGCGTGAGGAGCATTTGATGTTTTACGTGCGTGGGCTGCCGGCCCGCCGTCACACGCCCTTTTTCAGAAAATCCCCTCCCGCCTCAGAATTTACTTATTGGGAGATTTACTCAATCACAATTATTATTACAAGTTATGCATTATTTCAAGACATACTGTATTCTGATTCTTTAAGAAACTATTCAATTCATTATTGATCAATATTTAAATCGTCAGTTTTTAACATATGCTGAATGCATCAACGAGAAACTATTTTCAAAGCAATAAAAAGTGGAATATAGACAACAAATAATCAGGTTTAAATGGATTTGGTTTTGACCCCAAAAAGATTACGCAAACTTAATTGCATATTATACCACAGCACTGTTGAATTCCCTAATCTGGTTGGTGGTATTGATTACTGTCAGAGCTGCTGTAGATAATTAGTGTCGGCTCCGAGGTAAATCACAAGTTTATATTAATGCTCATTTTAATGCATTAGCGTTTCTGTAGTAACAACTCATTCATTGGGACTTATGATAGATGATATTTATATATAAAAGATTCTGTCAGCACTTTGTAATGGTAAGGTCTCTGCCATGGGAAAATCTTCAGAACAGAGGCGTTTCCTATTTCCAGTTTCTAGGTAATGAGATGAGCTGCATTTTTTGTTAACTTGGGGTGAGAGAGAGAGAAGGAAGGAGGATGGTGAGGGGATGACTGTATATAACTGCTATAACACAAGTGAGAAGAACTAACTTTCCTTAATTGTTCATTAATTAAAAATAATTGCTGTGACATAAGATGAATAAAACAGTTAGGGACATGTTATGAAAATAATCCACTTCTGACATCACACCACCCTGGCATGGATTATTTTCCCATAACAGCATGCCCAATCATGCTTTATTCCTTACTTATTACAATCATTCTTTCAAAAATCGATGTAGTTGAAACTGATGTCATTAACTCCACTGTTAATGTCTGGAGTTTTATTGTGAGGTACCTGTTCAAACTCTGATAACATTAACCATTTAGTGTGCAAACTCGCAAATCCTCATGTTTTAACTGCATTCACCTTTATCTGTGTAGAGACCTGGTCCTGATTTCTGCCAAAAATCTTACCTTTACTTCATAGGAAACCGTCACGGACTTCTCGTGCCCAACAACACGACAGATCAGGAGCTGCAGCACATGAGGAACTGTTTGCCAGATGCTGTGCGCATTCAGAGAGTGGAGGAGCGGCTGTCTGCACTCGGAAATGTCATCGCTTGCAACGACTACGTGGCCCTAGTTCACCCCGACCTTGACAGGGTCAGAATCATTTTTGTGCTCAAAGACTAAAAATGAATCGATACTTATTGTCCAGAGTTTGTGTGAAAAACATCTACAAGATTACAGTTTTCAGTATACTGTGTAAACGTGGGAATGAGTGTCACAAGTAAATAAATATCAACGTTGCCAATGTATGCACTGTATTGCACACAGTGGCAGTAGCAGCATTTAATTTGTCAGCTGCAGGTATTTAGTAAAATATGGTCTGCCGTATGATGTAATTTCCAGTGTGATTAACGGCTGCTGTGCTGCACAGGAAACAGAAGAGATTCTGGCTGACAGTCTTAAAGTGGAGGTGTTCAGGCAGACAGTGGCTGAGCAGGTGCTTGTGGGTAGTTACTGTGTCTTCAGTAACCAGGGAGGCCTTGTGCACCCCAAAACGTCTATTGAAGCCCAAGATGAGCTCTCATCACTCCTCCAAGTGCCTCTAGTTGTGAGTGAATGTCCTTCTCCTCCTTCTCAAGCTTGCATATTAATGTCATATTAATACACTGTGGTTTTCTGTTACATTGTTCTCAATGAATATTAAATTATATTCAAATATAATTATGAAATTAATTAATTACTCAGTCATACTGAGAATATTGGCTCTAAAATACTCAGTTTGTAAACACTCAGTTTTAATATATTTCTGTTTAAATGCTTATCTTTCTCAGCTTAACTGATAATTTTTTATTTATTAATCTGTTTATTTTACTTAATGCTACTCATCTCGGGTCAGTGCAAGTAATCGGGCTCTTGTTTTAGGCCGGTACTGTAAACCGTGGCAGTGAGGTGATTGCCGCTGGCATGGTGGTGAATGACTGGTGTGCCTTCTGTGGTTTGGATACAACGAGCACAGAGCTGTCGGTCATTGAGAGTGTGTTCAAGCTGAGTGAGACTCAACCGAGCACCATAGCCACCAGCATGAGGGACTCGCTTATTGACAGGTACAGTACCATGTAGCTTCAGAGATTTGCATAACCGTCTGTTTTTATTTCCTTGTTTAAAAACTAACAACATGAATTCTAGCATTTGGGACAGTGTGTACAACTGGGTCTACTGGAAAAGCAATGCTTGTGAAGATGTGTGTTCAGTGCTAATGGGAATGTTTTTCGTTTTGTGTTCCAGCCTCACATAAATTCTGCATGGTTTTAAAAAGTTTTGGAGATGGGTTGAATACCAGCCCAGGATGTGGACATCACCATCAAGTGCAACATTTACGTCTCTTGCATACACTCGCTCTTTGTATCTTTTTGTATTGTATGAACTGATGTAAATCTAAATTTAAGTAAGTAAAAGAGCATGGATAAATCCAGTTTCCAACATTAAGTTTCACTGGTAAATCTGCAGAACAAAATGCAAGGGAAAAAAGCTTACCTTGTAAAATATTCATTGACTGAAGGGTTTTAATGTCACTTTGTGTCAGTATAGTGCAGTATCATTAAAACTTAGGTCAACAGTCACGCTGACTGGAGAATTTCTGCTTAATTTCTGCTTCATGTCATTGCAAACCAATAAAATTTGAATAAATGAATGAAAAGGTAATATGTTAGCCATCAAATTGTTGTCGTGTGATGAGCTAGAGCTGGCTGATCTAACAATATAATACTGATATTCCTGAAAACAACTTTATATCATTATATCATGATCATATGATCATGCTCATAAAATATATATTTTTATGCCTTTGCCACTAGGTTCTATTTGTACTTAATTCTCTTTACTTTTCAGTGTTGATTACTTGTGTAGACGCTGTAAGAAAGTCTCAGTATAACTTTTTTTAATGCAGCATTGCAGTTCTTTTGGGACTAAATGTTGTAATCATATATTGTAATGTAATATTCTTTGACCTATCACCTATTCATCACCCACTGTAGGAAAAATTGTCAGTTCACAAAGGCACTGTTTTTGTCACTTCATTCAATTATAAGTCAGTGAGTCCATGTGGTGGATACGTGTATGCTTTATTGGCATTTTAATGTGGTAATATTCAAGCTCAAGTGTTTGCCAGCACAGAGTGAATACTGAACAATGCATAGCTGTGAAAAATGCAGTCTATTCCTAAGTGTTTGAAGTGTTTCATTCTTTGGTGTTTTGCTTTTTCATGTACATCTATGCAGCAGTTACAGTAAAGCAAGTTTTGCATAATAGATTTAAAAAAGAAAAAAAAAAAAAAAAAGGGGGTAGGCAAACAAAATGTATACCTCCTAATAAATGCCTTATTCACAAAGAATCTTATTAGTGAGAGTTCTCCTAAGAGTTTCTCCTTAAAACCTCTTTACAAAACTGCTGAGAGGAACTTGTGTAGCCAACTACAATGCAGTGTATTCATGTCTTTATAATTTGACAGCATCTGAAAGAAAATATTTTTCACACAAGAGCTTGACATTTTTGTTTCCATACAGTTTCATTTTATTTTTGTTGCAGTTAGTTGTGGGTTTTCATTTATAAGTAAGTTTTCCTCTACATGAAACAATCACTGTACATATTCAGTGATGCAGTCTATAGCAACAATTGGATTGTTAATAGCAGGAGGCATTTAATGATTGATATACTTTAATGATATTTTCAGTTCCTGTCAGCAGATCTCTTGTGGCCAAGTAGCAGAGAATTGTGTAAACTTTGATTTCCAGGGGTATCTATATTTTAATAGATGAGGGCCTCCCCTGTTACATAATATAGAATACTCCTACAGTCAACACAATACCTTTTTAAAGCTTGTTGACTTGGGAGTAGTCTAGAGGACTTGTACATTTTTGTTGGGTTAGAGCCTGCGTTTAGTGCTAAAATGCTTAGTGATTTTAATATTGGGATTGGAACAACATGCCCCTTTCTTTAAAGAGTTTCTCCTAAATCATCCAGTTAGGAGCTACTCTTAGCCTAAAGATTCTTTGTGAATACACCCCTGATCTATTGCTAAAAAACAATAATGTTGAAAGAATACAAATGCTTCCCTAGTTTTTTATCCACTCATGTCTGAAATTGAACAAATTTAACATCAGTAACAATCATATACAATAAAACATACAAAATACAAATTCAGGTGGGTCCCAATGACAAATGTTAAAATGTCCATCTCCATATCTCTTCTGCCATGTGATGAATTCACTATTTCAACAAACATCATACATCCCAAGTTATAAACTCAAATATAATAAGCAAAATAATAAAATGCAAAAAGTTATATGCAGTTTGTAGCACATAAATGTAAGGCCATCCAAGGTTGAGTGCAAGCATAAACATACATTCTAATGACTAAAGGCTGAAACACACCATGTTCATTTTTTCTTTGATTTTTGCATTTTCATATTGAGAACTGAATTCTCAAAAATGTTTCCTCATCCACTGTAAATCATATCAATTTGGTACATCCAGGCCCCCTACATGATCTTACCACTGCAGAGTTTTTGGGAAACGACCCCAAAATTTGGAAGTGCAGCCTATACGGATAGTAAATCTAATTACTATTAAGGCCATTATTGCACATGAATTCAGTCAGATAACACGGTCTTGGAACTCTGTATTGGAAGTACTGTATAGATTTTCAGCTGCAGCTGAAAGCCCACTCTTCATTCCACTACTGGTTTTAATTTTCCTCTCACCAGTTAATTTTGCTTATCAACTACACTCACTGTCCACTTATGCAGTTATCCAATCAGTTGGCATATGCAGCACAAGGGGTATAGTGGACACATCTGAACACACCTGCCCTTGGCAATAAACACAAAGAAATTTCCTTGGCAATTTGTACAATCAATTTACTTTATGTTTTAATATAAATTTGGAAACTAGCTAAATAGATATTGTCATACCTATCTTGCTAACTTCGGGCAGAATGAAATAATGCTGTCTGCCATGTACTGGTAGAGCAGTTAATCACAAAAAAACCCAATTAGAACATTAATACACCTAACAGTTCCATCCACAAACTTAAGAATTTCACTTGGCTAGTAAAATATTGAAGCAGGCAGGAGGAAGTCAAATAGAGGATGTCAACAACTGTATTGGAATGCAGCCCTGGTATTGGTCAGACATACACTGTCATGTTATTATAATGGAGGCCACTGAAAATGCTTTTTTAGGCTTATTTTATACAACTATATCTGCAAAGCTGCAAACATTTACATTCTGTGTGTGCAGAAGTTTGCATGGATGTCTGACAACATAGTTATTTAATTTTGCTTTATCAGTGAAAAAAAGAAAATCTTGCAAAATCCATAAGCTTTCGGCAGTAAAGATGATTATTATAGCAGCATAACTCAATAAATTCGGATATACACAAAAGGTTTGTAGATCAAAGTGAAAGATGCAAGCATGGTTTAATCTTGAAACTAGAAAAATTCTCAATGTAACCTTGATATTGCAACTGGATTTCAGTTCCCCTTCATTTTCATTCCCCTTTTTCCATAGCCACGATGTTGCTGTGTTTAATTTGCCCATTATGCAACCAATAGCCATCAGTGTTATCATATATTAAAATGTTTTGTTTTTTTTTTACACATTACTGTGTGATCGCTTTTTAAAACTTAAACTCCTTGCTAATAACAATAACCAGTACAATCATTATAATGGTAAAAACACAGTGATGTCTGAAAGTATCTGGCCAAGAAACAACCAAGAGACAAACACAAAGGCAATTCCAATGTCTGATGCTATAACAAACTTACATTAACATCTCAAACATTCATCATTGCATAATCAAATACAATAATTATGTCAATTTGCATCCCTGGCCAATTGCATAAGTAGGTATTGGCAACCGTAAAATCTATGTAGATATATTACATTTCCCGGAAGCCCACTTCTGTGTTACCAATAAACTTTAATAAACTTTAACAAGATATCAGCTGCAGTAAAAGAGGGGAAATGGAAAATAATATTCCAGCAAGGCATCTTGTGTAGAAAGTTGAATTGATGAATGGGTATGGCCACTTTGAGGAAAGGTCTGAAAATTCAGACACTCCAGCTAGTTGTGATCTTTCAAGTCAAACCTTACATTGAAAGAATAGAGAAGTTTGGTAAGACAAGGAACAGTTACAGGGTTGCAACACAAGTCATAAGTTTTAGTGCACATTTAACATGTTCTACACACAAATTAGCTAAAACATGAACACCTTGTTATTACACATTCACAATCAGCACAGTAGCATAAAACACAAGATCCATTTACTATGAACTATGTAGTAATGTTAGCTTACAAACTGCTAGTTGTAATCAGGTGGCTAACTAGATAGTGGGGTAGCTAATTATCATGCTAACTGTAAAAAAAATTACTGAGTAAAAAGAGTGAATGAGTAAAAAGTAATGAAAGTTGGCCACCTGTTACACACAGGTGGAGTCATTGGTCACATAAAACTAGGAAATCACACTGTATTTTTGAGATATTAAGTGTTCCTTTGCTCAGACTCATGGGCAAATTACAGGAAGCTTTAATTCCAGGTTTAGGGCCCTATGGAACTGAGGCATTCACGGATTTAAGCGATGACAAGGGAATCAGCTATAACACAATCATATGCAGAATTGAAAGATATGGGGAGATCATCATAAAAGTTCTTAACTAGCATCCGGTACCTCAACCATCTGTAAAGTCACATGAGTTAGTCAACTACTAGAATATTAGGCTCTTATTAGCTTCTCACACAGCGTGATTGGAGTTTGATCTGATGCAGCAAGGTGTCTAAACAGAGCAAAAACGGCATCTCCAGAGCAAAGCAGCTGTACTTATATGTAACCTCAGGGTGGTGACCTTGTATGTAGCTGATAAATCGCCCCTGCTAAGTCACACTTGTCAGTACACTCATCACTTTCCCATTCTCATCATGTTGGAGTGGAAGAAGAGGATTCAACGCACTATATAAAAGAGATGACACATTTGCAAAGTGTATGATGTGCTTTCAAGTGTAAGCTGTATTGCTAACACCATGGCGCATTTGGTCTTGGCCCTCAAGGAGCTAATGCCCACAATGGGAGACTCAATGGGAGCAGAAAAAGCATCACTGCAAGCTAAGGGAGCTATAGCAATAAGGCATGGAAAATCATTGGGTCACCTGCCACTTGTCCCTGGGCAGGTCTTTGGCATATAGGTTCAGGAGGCACTGGATAATCAACTCTCCTTGCTTGAGGCACAAACTAAACATATGGGACAACAGTGCTATCAGTGGGAGCCCTTAGCATTGTCACATTATTTCTGAAGAAGGAGTTATACGAAATATAGCACGTGCCACAGTAGTACTGTGGCAATGGCCCAAAGTGAAAAGGTGGGTTCAGTCAGAACAAAGAATGACCAAACCACCAAAGTATGATTCACCACAAGTGCTTTGGTGGTGCCAGGTTTGAAAATACAGAGTTGATGGTGAGCTTTTTTTTTTTTTTTGAGTCCTACAAAAAAGAAACTACACTATAGTAAAACGGAGTATAAACTTAAGATAGCATATTTAGTGTAGTATATTTTGCTCATCTGAATTCTTTTATTTAAAAAATGCCATTTTCTAAACCTTTCTAGAGATTTTTATGCAAGTCTGGAAACTGCAAAATACAGTGCCTACCACAAGCACTGATAGCCTAATAACAATTGTTTCCTCTTAAAGCAGATGTACCTAGGTTAAGAAAGGTTAATGTACACAATTGAACAGTGTCTCTATACTTTTGATGGGTGCTGTTTTTATGGGCAATTCAAACGGTCATGAATCGGCGTTAAACTCCAGTTCACAGAATGCACTGCGGCCTACAAACATGGCCACCACAGACTACATCTCTGCCATCTCTGCCACCGGACAGCATACAGCAGATCTCAGTAGCAAGATGACGCAGTTTACTAATACACTCATGCCCCTCCATCTCTAACTGGACCGGCAGCAACTTCTCCTTCCTCTCTCCTGCCCATCATTGGCTTCTCTCTATCAAGCAAGGCCAACGTAGCACTGCTGAATTTGCACTGGAGTTCAAAACCCCTTGCTTCAGGCAGCGGATGGAATGAGCCAGCGCTCAAAGCAGCCTATTGCTAAGACTTAAACCAGGACATTCTCAGTGAGCTCGCCCGCCGTGACGACAGGGTGTCTCTCGATTCACTGACTGACCTCTCCATAGGACTAGATAAACTCCTCAAGGGCAGACGAATGAATAAAGTGGAGTGGAGTTCATCCTCAGACTCTAGCACCACAGAACTCATGCAAATCGGCCAAGCTAAACTGAACATTGTGGAACACCAAAAACACAGGAGAGAGGGACTTTGCTACTACTGGTCAGTCCCACACATCAGGTCATCCAATGTCCCTTGCTGCCTGCACCCAAGATTCCACAACCTCTTTCTGAGCGAACCACCTCCTCCCCTCCCTCAGGTACAATGAGTCCATGTCATTTTCTAGTTTCTCAGACATTTTCCATTAAAGTCCAGATAAGACATTCAGAAGGTCTATCCATTGTTACAGCGCTGATCGACCCCAGAGTTGCTGGAAACTTCATTGTCCAAACCCTTGTCGACACACTCAACCTGAGCACACAACAACTTCAAACCCCACTCCAAGTTCAAGCTCTTGATGGTGGACCCATCGGAGGAGAATCAATCACTCACTGTACCCTGCCCACAATGCTGTAAGTCAGTGCTCTTCACCACGAGCAAATTTCATTCCTGGTAACCAGTATCCCATTGTTCTTGGATTCCCATGGATGCAAGCCCATGACATCCAAATCTCTTTGGCTGAGAAAGAGATCACTTGTTGGTCTGATCATTGTCATGCAAAATGTCTCAATGTTCCCCTAGCTCCTGGCTGAATCAAATTCCTTAGAAAGCCCAGAAAGCTACTCCAGTGTGGAAAATCCCCCTGACTACCACAAACTCAAAGACGTTTTCAGCAAAACCAAGGCCAGTGGCCTGCCTCCTCACAGAACTTATAACTGTACCATAGAGCTCATACCTGGCACCATGCCCCCTCACAACCGAGTTCATCCCTGCAAGAATGGTGTCACTGGCTGGAGGGGGCTAGGCATCAGTTCATCATCTGTACAGATCATAAAAAAGTTAATATCTATAAAGTGCAAACAGACTCGACTCAAGACAAGCAGAGTGGGCACTCTTTTTTTTTACCAGATTCCGGTTCACCCTCTCATATCGGCCTGGATCAAAAAACACCAAAGCAGACTCTCTCTCTCCCATTTATCCTGTGACCCCCAGAGCACCCAGTGATCAGCACATTCTCCCGCAGTCATTTTTTTCTAGGAGCATTATCCTGGGACGTCTATCAGGAAATAGCTTGATCCTTGAATCAAGAAGTGACAAGTTCATGCCCAGCAGGTAAGACCTATGTGCCAGCGACCCTGCAGGATAAACTGATCACTTAGACACACACCTCACCTGCCACGGGATGCCTGGGTATTTAAAGAACATATCATCTCCTCCAAGGTAAATACTGGTGGTCCCATATGGTAACTGACATTCATAAATTCATATTATCATGTTCCCTCTGTGTCAAAGCCAAGGTTCCCAGAACACTTCCTGCTGGCAAACTGGTTCCACTCCCCACGCCTCATCAACCATGGTCACACCTGGTCACAGACTTTCTCACAGACCTCTCAGTCTCTCAGGGCAACACCATCATCATGGTATTCATAGACTGTTTCTCCAAGTCCTTAAGACTCATTCCTCTGCTGAACCTGCCATCTGCTTCAAGATAGCAGGAACTATCTTTAACCATGTGTTTAGATACTTTGGCATCCAGGAGGATGTAGTGAGTGACAGGGGTGCTCAATTCACATCCAGTGTATGGAACAATTTCATGGAGAATCCGGGAGTGTCAGTAATCTTCACATCTGGTTATCACCCTCAAGCCAAAGGCAACGTAGAGAGAGCTAACCAGGAAATTGGCAGATTCCTCAGAACGTTCTGCGCTGACAACTTGGACAACTGGTCACGATTTCTGCCATGGGCTGAATATGCCCAATATGCTCTAAGACACTCTGCTACCCAGCTCACTCCTTTTCCCATGGAATGCTGACCCCATCAACTCACCCGCAGTGAATGAATGGTTTAGGCGGCGTGAACAGGTTTGGAAAAGCACCCATCAGTGCCTCGAACAAGTAGCACACACAAACAAAGAATTCGCCCATCATCATAATTTGTCACAAAAGTGCAGAAAACTGACGCACCAGTATATCGGACCATTCAAGATTCTACAGCCCATAAACAATGTCAAGTATAAGCTGGATCTACCATGTTGCTGCCGCCTTGCTCCTTCATTTCACGTGTCTCGTTTGAAACCAGCCATTCCAGGTGCACTGTCTGAAGGAGTTTCCCCCTCAACACCTCGGCCACCTCTAGTCATAGAAGGACAAGCAGCTTACACTGTTAAAGAAATCCCAATCTCAAGATGCAAAGATGGTAAGCTACACTATCATATCTACGCTGGAATCGGCACTGAACTCCAGTTCACAGAATGCTACATGACACACAAATATGGCTGCCACAGACTACATCTCCCAACACACATGTTCCATGTCACATGCCAACTCACCTGATTACTGACTGTTTGCACCTGGACTCTATCACACATGATAGAAACAGTTACAAACAGACTCATGATGCGAGGTATCATCCTGTTTTGCACTGCTGACATATCAAGCCTTGTTATTTTAGAATCTGGTTTTTCTTACCCAAGTCTGTTCATCTCCTGACCCTTGCCTGTTTTTGAGACCAAGCTCTTGTGTATCGTTTTGGATCTGTTTGCCTGCCATTTTTGAATAAAGCATTTACCACCTCTGCTA
Organism: Pangasianodon gigas; assembly: GCA_022758105.1. Lineage (NCBI taxonomy): Eukaryota > Metazoa > Chordata > Actinopteri > Siluriformes > Pangasiidae > Pangasianodon > Pangasianodon gigas. The sequence continues at coordinate 6,350,534 of CM040455.1, read as the reverse complement.
CCTAACACAAACAACACTGTGAAAGTGTGTGTGTGTGTGTGTGTGTGTGTGCATCACAGAACTTACCATTCTGTAACACCTGAGAGAAAGTCAATCTGTGCCAGATCAATTTCAGCCTATAGGCATAAAAAGGTATTTATTACATCAATATTCTTCTTGAATAACTTAATTTCCATAGCTTGTTCCATAGAATTTCCAATAGCTTGTTTGCAAAGTTCACTAATTGCCAACTCACCTGACCAATGATGTCTTTGTCTCGACTCATGAAGGACGAGCTGTGCTTTACACACACACTGAGCACTCGTTGCCGAGCATCCTCCACACTCATGTCAAACTCAAACCTGAGAAACAGTTTAGTCAGTGCACACCACGCACACCATGGGACGTCACACCAATCTTAGTTTTTAATCATTAACTGTAATTGTTTTAACTGGGGACTGAATAATAATGAATAAACATCTATGAAGCTACATTTGTGAAATATAAGTTCATAAATATAGCCAAAGAAAGAACTGTCCTTATAATGCTCTATCTCACATGTATGCACACATACACACACAGACTCCTCCACACCTCTCATTAAACTCAGGGTTCAGATCTTTCTTCTTCACAGCGGTCTTTCTCTTCGTGGCTTTGCTTTTATCAGGCAGCAGAATCAGAGAGACGTAAGTGTCTAAACCTTCTTTTGATGATGTCACCAGGCGTCTAAAATACCACACACAATCATAAACAGCAGGACTTCATTTTAAATTTAAGATATTCAGCATGTATGAGTGTTTTAATATTGACTACTAATACTCTAATACTGGTTTGCTACTCCTGTTTCAGGGTTTTTTTTGTCTTTTATTAAATTAAATTAAACAGGTAATTCATGTTTTATATAGTTGCATAATGTATACCAATTTAATGTAATCATTTCTTTGAAGGAGGCCAAATACTCAAATTTTTTTACTTCCTTCGTCTTATTATATGGCATTAAAATACTATCATACTAATGTGGGATTGGCAGGCTAACATTCTGAAATTACTACATTAAACTCATTAAAGTGTACTTCTTGGGAAGGTAAGTGATGTTCTATAGGTAGGAGCAAGTTGGTTCAGTATCAGGACTGCAAAAAGAAAAAAAAAAAAACAGCCCATACTGGGTATGTTCCTGTAATTGCATGGTTATAGAAAAGTTGTGGAGAGTCACAGTTGGATCCTTGAAAAAACCCTAAGCCACAACGGTATGCCTGAGCTGAATTCAACCTCACTTATAAATTGATTGGATACAATGAATGAGGCAGAATGAATATAATTAAAAGAAAAATAAGAGACCTGCAGCCATGAATGATCACTGAAAGTTTCCTCTGATAGGACAGAGAAATTCTGATCTGTCCAGTGGTGGGCATCTGCTTATTGCTTAATACAGGACCAGCACCAAGTGCCAAAAGTGCTGCCATCTTAGAGTTCAGGATCTGCATTCAAACACATAACATGAATAATGATTAATGTACTAGTACTACCCCTTTTTATTGGCATTTTTTCTGAATATGCAGGACTCCTTTGAGTAGCTGAAACAATTTTTTAGGCTGCATAATTTATGTCACTGTTAAATAGTGTTAAAACTACATGAAATTCAAACTGTAAATAAAATTGCTGTAAATAAAATAAAGTGCTAAAATTTTAAATTTGACTTACAGGGCATACCTGCAGGCAAATGTAAGCCCAGTAAATAAAGCTTCATCACACAGCATTTATTAATAACATTTTTGTTGTCAAGTAACTCAAATAAACAGCATTTGTAGAATGGAAATATAATTGGTATAATGTTGCTGGTAATATCAGAGAACAGCAACAATGCAAGGATGCTTGAAAATGACAGGTTTAATTCTTTGTTGCAGCACAAATTCTCATATTCTAGTTATATTTATGACTTCTATCTATTTTAATTTTTTTCCCTTTCAAATCCCTCTCAGCATGTCAGTATCAGTGTGTGATATTTCATACCTTGAGTTCTGCCCTCAGTAGGATCTGACTCTCAGCTAAAGCTCCATCTAATCTCAGCCACTGGTCCAGCATCAGTTCTGGCTGAGAGAGAAGCTCTCTGATTGGTAGAACCAGGGAACCCAGTGGCTGATCCCACCCACTAGAGAGCTATAAATTAAAGGTTAACAGGTTACAAACTGTAAAATCATTACCAGATGAATTATTTACCTTTAAATAAGTATAAATCCTTACTTTAATAACAAGCATGTCTTTGTTGGGGTCTCGAACCAGGAAATGAAATGCTTCATCCCACTGAGGAGATGTTGAGCGGTCACACACCTATAAAAAAGAGAGCAGTGGAGAATATACTGTATATGTAGTGCGAGGATGGCCCACATGGATAAGCTAAAGTTTGCTGTGAGATTGCTGTGGATGGTCTCACTTGGATAGCCTAAAACTTGCTGTGTATGGTCTCACGTACGCACTTATTCTCAAGTCTTATTCATTTTTCAGTGGATAAATTCACTTGGATACTATAGAATCAAAGTTAAAAATGCTCATAAAATAAACAAAAATGACCCTGATGCTCATACTTTCAGCACACTCGGTGTTGTTTGACTTTATAGTACACAGTTTCGCATGAATAACGACTCATAATCTTTTATCACCCTGAAACAGATGGGGTCCCTTTTGAGTCTGGTTCCTCTCAAAGTTTCTTCCTCATGTCATCTCAGGGAGTTTTTCCTTGCCATTGTCACATTTGGCTTGCTCAAATCTAAATCCATATCTGGATTTCAGTAACGCTGCTTTGTGACAATGTCCTCTGTTAAAAGCGCTATATAAATAAAATTGAACTGAACTGAATATAGTCAGGTCCATAAATATTTGGACATTGACAAATTTATTGTTATTCCAGCTGTCTATCACAGTATATTGGATAATTTGAGGGTATATACATCCACATCGGGCAAATGGTATAGGAATTACAAAACTTTTTATATGTGGTCCACCCTTTTTAAGGGTCCAAAAGTAATTGGACAGTTGGCTGCTCAAAGCATTGCCAGGGAAGAAATCCAGCTTCTGGTGATGTCTATGGGTTCAAAACTTCATGCAGTAATTGATTGCGAAGGATTAAAAATGATTTTAATCATTGGAATTTAATCTATGATTATATTAGTTTGTCCAATTACTTATTGTCTCTTAAAAATTGCTGTAATTTCTATACCATTTATGTAAAAAATGACTGTAATTCCTAAACGGTTAATGCAATATTTATATCAAACCCCTTGAATTAAAGCTGAAAGTCTACACTGCAATCACATCTTGATTGCTTCATTTCAAATCCACTGTGGTGGTGTACAGAGGCAAAATTACACTGTCACTGTACATACATACATTACATACATATACACACGTTTTATATATATATATATATATATATATATATATATATATATATATATATATAAACGTGTGTGTGTGTAGAATAATAGAGAATATATAATTATAATTATTTTATTAAATTCCTTGCCTTTGTTTTGTAAGAGGTTCCCTCAAGCACAAGTTCAGCTCCAGCTTTAGGTTCCTTCCCACTCTTCTTCAACTACAGATGCATACACAAAAAAGGCATAAGCATTTACATATAAAAAACATGTGTGTGTGGGTGTGGGTATGTGTGTGTCTAACTCACAGGCAGTGCATGTGCTCTCTCAATAAGGACAAACAGTAGGGCGGCTGAAGGGACAGCTTTATTCTGGCTTGACTGGGAACTTTGCATCTGCAGCACCTGATCAAAATGAATTCAATAACATACTTTACATCACGTAACATACACATGCCTTAACAAGTCAGACTGGACAAATGTCATTTAGCTACACGTTCATTAGTACATGCCTGCTGTAGTTTGTCTGGCTGTGTTACTGTGGGCAGCCACTCGAGAACCAGATGAAGACGGCCATGTTTCACATCATTTAGAGAAAACCACTGCAACATAGAAAGACAATTTACTGCAATATTATATAATAATCATGTACAGAGGTGCCAACATTGGCAAAAAGAAAATTAGGATTAGGATCAATCCTAAACAGGCAATGAGAAGAAACAGAATTTTATCACAAAAGCTCTAGTGCATAATAACACTTTGGCTATTTTTTCTCAGATGTGTACCAAGCAACTGTAAAATAACAGTAGACGTCAGGTATCTCCTACATTGCCACTTGCCTTAGGAATGCATATTTATAACATGTTCATATTTACATGGAAACCATATTAGGGGTTCAAGCAGCAAGTGTTTTTTTTCTTTTTAAGACAGAAGCATGAAGTATATCCCCACCACCCAGGCAAGTGAGGGGACTGGCATAATTTTTGGATCATAACCTAAAAAATAAAGAAAACCCTAAAAACTGGAGAAATATGAATGAGAAACAAAAGCCTGTAATGGTATTCTCCTACAGTATTCACTGTACATAAGGCACAATCTGTCCAGTTTTACTACAGAAATTTCCAAGGTTGCTTTCATTGTCCTGTTGTTAATTGGGAGAGCATGAGAATGGGTAACAAGTATCTAGGAACAACAGAGAGAGGAGACATGGTCTAATGAAAAGCTTTAACCATCCTTCTCAGGAAAAGGAGTCCTCGACTGCAGGATGAAGTACAAAAAGAACTAGATGACTCCTGCCCTTCAACCAGCTTATCCCACTTTCAATTTGGCTGCTAAGAGAGCTCAAATTATTTTCACCAGAACAGGTATTGAGAGTTCACCTTCCCGTTCTATGGATATCATGAAGGTGGACTGAACCAAACTTTTTTCCTGAAAAGCATGCCAGACAGAACAGGGAGGACATGTGTCGCTACTGTGACGCATGCAAGATGCAACTCTTGCATTCAATTGGTGAGTAACATCTTTGCATATAGCTAACTCATTTAACATTAAATGATTCGGTGAGTTTGGATGAGGTTACAATACGTGTTGCAGATCAACTCTGAGTCTGCAGAATCTACAGTGGAACACCTGGTCCAGCTCTACAAGATCCCAGTAAGACCAGGCTCTCCATCCCACCATGTTCAAACATTCAAACCGTGGATGGTAGGCTGGAAAAATTTACTTCCAAGCCCAGACTTTATTCAATTCATTGTTCATCATAGAGGAGTACATCCAGGAAGCCCTAAGGCAGAGATTTATTCATCCTTCCACTTCTCCAGCATCAGATGGATTCTTCTTAGGCTATTATGGCTGTCTGGTAATGCTGTATGGCTTGGCCAATGCCCCGGCAGTGTTCCAGTCACGCACTAATGATGCACATAACGTTCCATAATATGCTCCAAAGTTATGTAGTGGTTTACACTGATGAAATCATGGTACATTTCCACAGCCTGGAAGACCATGTAGGTCATGTGAGTTCTATATTGATGTGACTTCTGAAGCACAGGCTTTACATCAATACTGAGAAGTGCCAGTTTCAACTCCAAACTGCCTCCTTCTAATGGCATCTGAAGGGGTATGCATGGAGGAGCAGAAGGCATAAGCTCTGCTGTAGTGGACCACCAGGCTACCAGAGAAGTTGTATATCCCAGTGGCAATTCATGGCAAGCTCACATGGGCACACAATTTCATAGCCATTGTCCACCCAAGCATGACTAGGATGGAACAACTAACCTCCGAATGCTACTGGAGGCCTAACCTCCACTCTGATGTTCAAGAGTTAGTCATGTAATGTTGTCTGTGTGCATCTAAAACTCCCAGACAGTTGCCTATCCAGGTAAACTGGAGCCCCAAAGTACACCAAAGGCCCTGGACTCACCTCTCTGTGGATTTTGTCAAGAAAGTTATCACCATACTGGTCAGTCTTCTAAAGGATGTTGGCTGAGCCCTCTGCTTGGTCTCCCCAATGTATATCAGGCTTTAGAGGCCTGTTTTCAGCATGTCTTACATCAGTTGTTCTTCCTGAACACACTGTCTCCGACCGAGGAACCCAGTTCCCTTCACAGGTCTTGGGGGCCTTCATGGAGCTTCTGGACATCAGCGTGAGCCTCAGGTCTGGCCACCAATTTGATTCCAACACAGTTGGCTCACATCTGGCGGTATCTCCACAGTTATTGTGGAGACCACCAAGGTGACTGGTGTATATTTATCCCCTGGGCTGAGTATGCCAGAATTTGCTTCTGTTTTTCACTGTCTTTTACCTTCTCTCTCCTTTGGAATGTGGTTCCAGGTTCCATTCAAGAGGTGTCACCTTGCTAATGCCACCACCAGCTCTCATGGATCTCTAGCCTATGCCATGAGAGTCCTCCTGAAGGGTTATGGTCACTCTTGGATCACTGACAAACATGTTCTAGACAACTTCCTAAAGGCAGAGATCCTCCACTGCTGCACACATTGCCCTGCACCGTATAGTCAAAGTTAACCATCTACTCACTGTCTTTTCACCTCAGGAGAAACTCCTAGGAGGGGGCATCTGTAACAAATGGCATGTCCCAGCATGACAGCTCCATTCTGTCCAGCATGCACCCAGGATCAGTTTATTAACACCTGTAGCTTCATTTCCTAGCTGATCAATGAAGCTATACAAGTCCATGCTCCACAAGTTCATACAATCAGTAATTATGCAGTACTGAACCTCCCATGTGCTCTTGCTTTTCCATTCTCCTAGTCATGTGTTCTTAGTTGATGGTTTTTTTCTAGTCTGTGTTTCAAGTTCATGTTTTAATATATAGCTGTTTCTACATCAGCTCCAAAGTTTAGTTTCAGTTTATTATTGCTAGTTCTTGATTGTGCTTGCATGTATGTTTCTGAGTTCATGTTTGAGTTATCTGCTGATTCATTCCTGTCTTGTCACTTGTAACTAGTCCCTCACTAGTGCCTAATCCTAATCTATGTCTTGTTACACATTAGGATTTTACATCCACTGTTTAACCTGGGCGTAATGTGCAATATCGGCTTTTAACAAACTACTACTAGGTTTTTGCCATGAAATTGGTGTCAAAATAACAGCAGCAAAAATGGATTTCTTTGACTATTAGGCTGAGGACAGGTTTAATAAAATGGTGGTAATACTTACCTCATCATTGTACTGGGATTTAATAATATCTCCAAGCTTAATTTTGAACCTGTTGTAGAGAAGAAGAAGTCAAATACAAGGATATTTGCTTCTTTTATGTCAAACAAATATAATTTCATTTAAATAAATATATGTAGATATTCAGGACCAAAAATGGGACCTGACCTCTTCATAAGGAACCACATAATCTCAGGGAAGTGTATTGTATATTATGTCAATCAGTGATGGCTCTTCATGTGAACTGTTTAGACTGCATAATCTGAATTAATTGTACTGGCAGTAAATTAACTGACTTAATCGTACTGGCAGCTGCAGCCATCTTATCTTCCATTATGTGCACTAAATGACAATAATATTTCAACTGTATTGTTAATGACTATGAGTCAGCCACCTTTCTCCAACCATATTGGTCCTTTTTCTGTTAGGCCTCCAGTGTTTCTTAACACTTTTCCAATATTCAATGACTGACATTGTTATTCTGTCAACTGCAAATATTGTTCTGTAATGTGGTGGACAAAATAGTGTCTGGAAATATATGTGTAAAAGAAATGAGCCACATTTTATTGCATATTTTATAAGTTAGTTATATGACATATGTGTTAGCCATCTGACATATTTGGAAAATACAATTATATAACAAAATATACATAATTAAATTACTATTGTGTTATTTTTAATACATTTTTTAAAATTATCATGACTGTTTTTACAGTGTCAGTTGGTACAACAGTGTACATGTAAGTGTTGGGTTTGAAGTATGAGTGTATTTGAGCTACGTGTGTACATTTGGAGAAACATCCATGCAATACTGACAGCGACTCCACTAACCTTCCAAGGAAGTCATCAGAGTCAATGTCTTTGTCGTAAAGTTCAAACTTCACTTCTAGATTGGGGTCAGGAGTCAGAATCATCTAGTACAAAAATCATCATAAAAATTTTATTTGACCATAATCCAATTTGATTTTCTCATCTTTACCCTTGTGCTAAAAAAAAAAATTACTTGCATGGTGTAAAAAAAGGCAAAATATTCAGGGCAGAACATTCCAGGACTAAGGGTCTCATTTATAAAAACATGCATAGAACAAGTTTTAAATTTGTGTGTAAGGAAACTGGCATGTAAAAAAAATTATCGCACATTGATAAATCCCATACACATTCTAAACTGCATACAAAGTCATGTATCTGAAAACAAAGTCCTACTTTGCTGATCTGCATAATAAAAAACTTTAAGTTCCACCTGGCCACCTTGCAATAACATTCAAGAAGCTTAACAGAGCATCACAAATTAGAGGTACATTCACTGAGTAGCCTTTTCTGTTTTTCCCCCCATTTTTCTCCCTACTTTGGTCACTTGCCAATTCCTGCCCACCAGCCATCTCTCACATATTGTATCACACGAACACTATCAGCTAGGAGCGTAAAGGCTAACACGTGCTTACTCTGAGACACATGAAGCCAGTCAACCACATATTTTCAAACTGCTGCTCATGCTGCACCACAAGGCAGCATAACACACTCGGAGGAACCGGAGCTGTGGCATCGGTGGAGATTCAAACTCATGATCTCTGAGGGCAAATGCTCTTCTATTGCACCATTCGGGAGCCTGAGTAGCTTTTCCAGCTCTCAGTTTCAAGTTTTTTAGGCTACATGTGCGCAATCTATTTCCCAAATTTTACATTTAGAATACCTGCCATGGCATGAAAATCCCTCAATTTCAGCTGACAAGCTATGGAAAAATCTGTTATCCCATACATACTGTTTGGGTCTCTACTGATAGCAAAGTTACTCCTACCAGTCCATAATCATCCCATTATTTGCTATCTCTAAACCGCCCGGAAGAAAGCCTCCCGTGTCATGTAGATTAACCCTTTTTTAAGTCCTTCGTCAGCCATTTGGGCCAATCCAATGTTGTTAATAGGTGGATCCCCTGTGCTATGCAAGGAGTGGGCAGATAAAAAAAAAATTTACACTTCTGAAAGACCTTTAAGAGGATGACGCATTAATATCTTTTGATAGACTTAAACAGAAATTCAGCTTAACTAACAGTCAGATTTGTAGGTATCTGCAGTTAAGACATATGCTCACAAGTGTCTTTGGCCCTCCCCTACGTGCTCCTCAAGGCAAAATTATTCTTAAGACAATTTTGAGTATTATGGGTACTGGTCATGAGGCAACTAAATATTATTCCTTGCTCATTAGACAAATAGACCACAATACTATTTCTGCTGTAAAATTAATATGGGAAAAGGATTTGGGGTGCATTTGAGGATGAAGAATGGGGAAAGATTACTGGAAACGTAAAACTGATGTCTAAAGATATTAGAACGCTTCTTATACAATAAACAATTTTGCACAGATTCTACTGGATGCCCAGTAGGCTGTTTCGAGCAGGTTTGAGGGACAGTCCAGATTGCTGGCAATGCCAGGGGGAGGAGGGCAACCTGTTTCATGCCCCATGGCAATGTTCAGAAGTTCAGTATTTTTGGAGAGAGGGGCACGATTATATCTCAAAGATATCACAGGCCCAGTTCAATTTCTCTCCCAGTTTGTATATTCTTGGTGATCCCTGGCCTTTAAGTCATATAAGAAAAGCTGAATCACAATGGTTACAGAGCTGCATGATGCTGGGCATACGTATCATTGCGAGAGGCTGGAAAGCTCCTGGAAAGCCATCAACTTATGAGTGGCTCTCAAATTTAGGGCGTGTGACAGCCTACGAGAGACTCTCCTTTAGTTTGCAGGGAAGGATAGATATCTACTACTGTGTATCTACTAAGTGAGGAAATTTCTCAATTTTTGCAATTTGCAATAAGTTGTAATTATGTGGCGAGGCAGGAAAATGATTGCACTAATAGTCACAGTAACAATGACATCGTTTCTTGCAGGAGCTGATAGATATAGCTCTTTTTTTCTCTATGTGTGTATGTATATACTGTATTATTATTTTTACTAATTCATTTAATTTTGTTTTGTGTGTGTCTTTGTTAATGGTTTTTGTTTAAATGACTGAGCACATGTATGTTTTACATTGTTGCTTGTTTGTAAGAATAAGAAAACCCAATAAAGTATCAATTAAAAAAAATCTCTCAATATCTTTTTCAGAGAATCTCAAAGGAATATTTCCAACATCTTGTGGAATCCATGCCACAAAGATTTGAGGCTGTTTTGAGAGCAAAAGGCGGCCCTACCCAGTATTAGTATAGTGTTCCTAATAAAGTGCTCTGTGAGTGTACACACATATTACATATTACAACTTAATAAATCCCATTCTATGCATATAAATGTGTGTATGCATGGTTTATACACAAAACTGTATGTATGGACAAACTGATAAATGAGACCCCTGGTCTCTAGTTAAAATTTAGGCTCACTAATACACTTTCTAATATACTGTTACACCCCCAGAATTCCTACCTCATACATCTCATTCCAGGTGGGGTTGAGGTTCTCTTTGATCACATGACTTTTGTAGGTTGTGGTGCCAACAGTGATCTTCACGTAGGGGTCACTCTTTCCCTTCACCATACCACCCATCAAACTGTCCATAGCAATCAAATTCTGAGCCTCCAGCAGGTGAATACGCAGCACCCCCTACAGAGAGAAATCAGTGGAAAAATTAGGAAAATCTTTCAAGAAACCTGAAAGGTACCTCAGCTTCTTCTTTCTTTCTTTTCTTCTTTCTTACTTACTTACTTTTCACCTCAGAAACAGGTATTTGAATCTAATCCCACCCCCCCACCCCCATTAAAATCTGTAATTCTTATACAACTGTAATGAGCATCCTGCTATATTAAACTTTTTTTCTTCAAAAACAAAGTTAGAAGGATTCTGGCTTTCCTTAGCTATTAGGATCCCAATCGGAATACTCATACAAACACCTTCTAAGGTCAGGGCAGTTAATTTCCCTCTCACTTTTAGGCACACCACTCACCCAAGTTTCACTGTTAGCAATAGCATTTAATATATAATATACAAATGCTTTCCCCTACCAACCAACAGTTTACCCCAAAATCTGTACATACACCAGATTTATATTTTATATCCATAGTTTAGCTCACTCTGCCCCAAAGCTCGTTCCACAACTAAGTCAGGCTGAGAGAGAGTTGCTAGTGAGACTCAGCAGGGTCAATTCCCAAGACAGTTCATAAAGTTCAGTACAGTAGTTCTCCAGGAGAGAGAGAGAGAGAGACAGTGAGAACGAGAGTCGGTGGAAACAAGGCTGAGACTCGGCGGTCTTGACTTTACAACACTGCAGCTCACCAAACCATTGTCTTTGCAAAGTAATGTAAGTCCTGATGCAGAGCTCTGCTGAATCGCAAAAAATGTCCATCATCCACTTGTTGCGATAAAGACAGTAAAAAATCTCTCTAAAAAGGTAGTTCGCATGATGCAAAAAGGCAAAAAAGGCAGAAAAGATAGCGCCAGTGAAGAATAAGCTGCAAACACTACACTCATGCTGCTTCCCTCTTCCCTCTTTACTACTTACTCCCTTGTTTACGTGTGAAGGCTCGTCCTGATAGGTCCCTATGTAATGCTATGTATGGGCATTGGGGAGACAGACATGCGTAAAAGACCATTTTTGAATAGGCCCGATTTTCATTACCCTTTCCCCCATAATATATACATGTAAGCGAAAGGAATAAAAATAAATATATTACACATTTGTGTGAAATTCTCACACAAATACTGTATTGTAGGAGTGCATCATGACTCAAACACACATGCACAGGATACACATGCTGATTGGGATTGGGAAAAGAATTTGATGCAGCTTTACATGCCTGTCCATTTAATAATCACAATAGGATAACATTTCATGAGATGGGTAATTATTTTGAAATTCATTACAACACTGGTATGGATTAAAAGCTGAACACACTCACTGGACTCATGCAGAATAGGCACTATTTGCCCTTCTTTTTCTTAGAATCATCCTATTTGACTTTGATAGTGGGTTATTGGTGTTAATTGATTCAAGTAAAAATGTCCCTAAACCTTGCTTTACATGTGCACATAATATTTGATAGCTTTACATACAAAAACACAATTTTTAAAAAAATAGAATATCTAAATTGGATCCATATAAACCAGGGGTGTTAAAGTCAAATTCTGTCTTGCTAAGTACAAACATGTCCATATACTCCCATCTCTCTTTTCCTGGTGAGGAACACACACACACACACACACACACACATCCCAGGGTCCAAAAGTCTGCCATTTTCTTAGTATGCAGTTTTTGGAAGGCTATATTTCTTCCCCAAATGTATTAATTAAAAAAATAACTTTCAAATTTCATCTTCGTATGTCAAATGGTTGAGGAGATACATGCATTTTTTAGTTACAGAGCCTACTATAGGCCAATTCTTATGAAATTTGAGAGGTGGCCAAAGAGTGTCCTATTGACTATGTATTGTAAATCTCCTAGAAATTTGACTTTGTATTCAGAAGATACAGCTCTTTTCGTACATACATACAGTGGCCTAAAATTCATTGACCTGTAGTGGCCAAACAGTTTGGTGAATCAATTTTTTTTTAGTATGTTTTTCTCAGCAAACTCTCTACTTGCTTAGATTTCATATTTTATGCTGATCAGAAAAATGGGGATTAGATGAACGGGGACTAGTTTGAAGGCCTAGTCTGAAAAAGCAGGTTTTTTAGATAATTAAAGATGGCAGAAAGTATACCAGCCAAAAGTACTTAACTATATGACAAAAAGATGCAGGAGGACTCAGGAATTCTGCTGATATAACGATAATTCTGCAGATATAATTCTGCTGATATAAGTTTTATTCTATTCCCTACAGTTGTAAAGATATAAACCAAAAGGTAAATTCGTTTAGCAGAGCGCCCCCTTCTAGTGGGTATGAAACATTTCCTTTGGCTGAGTAGGGGCTGGAATACGGGCCCTAACTACTAAATTTGGTGGCAGTATGTCAATGATAATCCTATCTTATAGCTGTTTAAGTAAACCAGGCTCCACCTTGTTAGAATTGATTGACACGTGGCAGCCAAGTTTTGTGACAATAGCTCACTGTGTACCCTGTCAAATGCCTGCTGAAATCTGATTGACCAGTGGAGGCCATGCTTGTACGTAAACGAGTCATCATCAAAGATCCATCTGCAGATTAGCATATAGATGCAGTATACCAAGTTTCAGCTCAATAGTATGTACAGTTTTTGAGAAAGTTATCTGACCTTAGCTCCACCCCTTATGTATGACCATGTCTTGAGGCTTTTTTTTTTTTGGGAGAACCCAAGGAATAAGTAGTAAAAAGAATTTTCACTGTATGCCTTACACTATATGAGATATGAACCAAAACATAAAATGCTTTGGTATAGCACTGCCACAGGCTGATCGGGCTCATCTCTCTTGCCCGAGTAGCAGCAGGGAGTACTACATACTGAACGATGCAATGAAGTTTCATGTTTGTAGGACGTACTTTTTTTTCTGTACAAAGAGTTTTAGTGGAAAAAAGAAGAAAAATAAGAAGGAGAAGAAGAAAGAAGAAGAAGAAGAAGAAAATTCTAACAAAAACAACAGGGTTCCAAGCACTATGTGCTTGGCCCCATAATAATAATAAGAAGAAGAAGAAGAAGAAGAAGAAGAAGAAATTTGTCATTTGCTTGGAATGTTTACATATGTACTCACCTGGGTGCCAAAGCCAGGGTAAGAACATGTGTGCTGAGGTAGCACATGTGTTATTTCTGTATTTTTTTCAGCAGCAGGAACAGTCGGATGAACCTTTTCATGAGAACTGAAAAACACAAAACACATACACAGACACACACGCCATTTCTTTACCCATAGGAATCAATGTGAGGTATCTGCTGTTAAATATTAGTCTAACTGCTGACCAATGCACAAAAGTGTGAGAAATAATAATAAATACAGAAATAATGAATGTTACATATTCAGTACAACTGTGAAATATTTAATCCTCCTTTTCTCCTTTTCTAAAACATCTGTATTAAGCTTTCCACAAATTCATAACTTAGATTCACACAGTATTGGTCAGTAAGTAGTGTGGGTGTTTATCAAGGTAATAATATGAACTGGCTAACACAGTAACATAATTTGTCATATAATGTTAAGAGAATGAGGTTAAGAGCAAAGAGGGACTGAATTTGATCAGTAATAACTTTTTATATCCAAAAGGTAAATATCCAAATTATATCCAAAACAGTAAAAACCTCCAATCTATTTCAAAACCATTTCTAATAGGCCCATGATACACAAGCTAACCACTGTAATTATATGCAATTTTTAGAAAAGCCAAAGGGCAAATGGGAGCAAATAAAAAGCTTAACATTTAATTGCTATCTTCAAATTTATATTTACTAGCCAATCATCCTTCCTTCATGACAGTTCCATCACATTATTATGCCAGCTAGCTAGGTAAATAGTATGTTATTAAGCATCTGATCACTCAGTACATACTTAAAAGGAAATAAGCTATGTAATGTCAACTATAATGTGCTTTGTGCCAACTCAAATTCGCTCCTGCTATACCGTCCTCTCCTTGTTCTACAAGTGACCACTCATCTGTAAATCAACAAGGGCATGTTAAGAAGAGTGTAGCAGCACAGGGCCACACTGCTAAACTTCATTCAAAGTCCTTTGACAAGAAAAGGTGTACAACAGAGATGAAATTTCAGGTAGAGACGCTTTTAACTCACTTATCAGCTGCCTTATCCAAGTGTTGCTCATTATTGGCTGTACATTCTGAATCGCTTACTGTGATTGGTTTCACAGCCTTACTGGCTCCTCCCACTGAGGACGCTTTACTCAAATCCTGTAAACATAGTATGAGACAAGGTTTGTATATTTTCATACATATTCTCTCCTTCATACACACGCACACACGCAGGCGCACACACACAGACACACAGACACACACACACACACACCTTTGCCTCATGTCCTGTGTCATGAGTGATATCTGCTGCCGGTACTTTCTGTGTGTCTTCAGAAAGTGACACGGCTACTGGTACTGTAGAAGCCACTAGTTCATTGAGCCTGATAAAAGGAGACACATAAATAAATACATGTGCTTATTAGTTATTTTGTAAGCATAACAAACATTCATGCCACATATAAACAGAATCCATTTTTTTTCTGTTGCTGTGTACAGTGATTACTGACAACCCATCAAAATGGGCAAAATACTAATACATTTTTGGATGAAGCGGTAAAAATTTTATGAAGAACAAGGCTATGTGTCTGAGTCAGGAAATGCATTTTCCTAAATAGACTTCCTTTATGTTTGCACACCTGGAAAGGCAGGCTGTGCGCAACAACAAAAGATATAAAGTGCATCTGTGCTCTTGTCACCTTTTCTGTTAGACTTTGTTTATCTGATGAAAAATTGTAAATTACTTGAGCACACACTGTGCTTGACCTCTCTTAACATGCTATGGTCCCTGAAAGAAATAAAAGTAATCAGTTTTGCAATGACCCTCGAAGTCTCTGGATATGAGTTTCTGGATATGAACCCTACTGAAAACATGTGGTCTGAATTAAAGAGGGAATTCCACATGTAAAAACTGTATCTAAACACATAAATGAGCTACAAATGTTCTGCATGGAGGAGTGGACCCTCTACAAGTGTCTCCAACACTTACAAACCGAGACTCAGTGATATTCTCTTATTTTCTGTAGGGCTGGCATCATGAAATTTGAATTATAAGGGTGCCAATAATTTTGAAGCCAGTGTTTTGTGGAAAAAACTTTTAAAAAATTTGGTGTTAAAAAGCATATTTAAATAAAACTATACAATGTCCCTGTATGTTCAAGCTCAAAATATCACTTACTGAATGATGTTTTTATACAGTATCTTTGCCCATTTTCATGAAGGGTGCTAATAATTCTAGAGCACTATATGTAAGAACAAGGATGGAGATCACCCAAGCTCTAGAACGTACCTTGGCGTTGGCTTGGTCTCTTGTTTTAACTCTTTATTGGCTGTTGTCAACGACTGCTCAGCACTGATTGGTGCTTTCCCTCCACTTTGCCCACCAGTAGAACTGTTTGCACCCATCGACTTTTCTGTTGACTTTTGTGTAGTCTGCTCTGCAGGTTCATCAGACTTCTCAGGAGTTTTTCCGGTTGGTTTTTCCACTGGATTTTCAACAGTCTTTTCAACAGACTTTTCAGGATTTTTTTCAGTATTTATTTCAGAAGGTTTTTCAACTTTTCTGTCCATCTTTGATGCCAGAATCTGGAACCCAAAAGAAGATTTTATACATTTTATGTAATATACACAGCAACTACTTAAGTGTGGGGAACTGAGAAGGATACATGGGACATTTAGAAGTATAAGTGTACACCCTCGATGGAATGCCATCGACACCACACACACACATTCACACCTAGGGACGATTTATCTCAGCCAATCCCAAAAAAACATATTTTTGGGAGGTGGGAGGAAAGCGGAGAACACCCACATGAACACAGGGAGAACATGCATAGAAACTCTGCAGATAACAACCAGAAATCAGGATCGAACCTAGTACCCTGAAGCTGTGAAGCAGCAATGCTACCTGCTGTGCCACCATGTTACCATTTCATTGGGCATGTTCCAGGAGCCAGGTCAATCTACTCTGTAACATTAGTATACATGCAGACAACACAAGCACAGTACAAGTTCTATAGATTTTAATGTGTTTTACCTTGAGCTGTGCTCTCAGTAGGATTTGGCTTTCAGGTGAAGCACCATCCAGATTTTGCCACTGGTCCAGCAGCAGCTCTTGTTCTGACAGAAGCTCTTTAATGGGTAGAACCAGGGAACCCAGTGGCTGATCCCACCCACTGGAGAGCTGAGGAGGGAAGAAAGGAGAAGGAAGAGTAAGAAAAGTTAACTTAGAAACTTTTGATATTCTTTGTCTACAGAATCCAACATCCAAAATAAAGTCCAAATTACCTTAATAACAAGAATGTCTTCTCTGGGATCATGAATCAGGAAGTGGAAAATCTCACCCCAATGAGGAGAGGCAGAGCGATCACACAACTTTGGGATATAACAAAAGTTAGTTAAAATATAAAATGAACAAATCCTCATTTAATAGTTAACAATTAATTAAGACCTACCTTGGTTCTATAAGAGGTTCCACTGACTACAAGCTCTGCTCCAGCTTTAGGCTCCTTCCCACCCTTCACCATCTACACACATACACATTTTGAAATTGAATTGAGTCAACTATTCATGCAATTCTACCCACCTTCTGGGAATTTTAGCTAATGTATGTACACTCACCTAACAATTTATTAGGGACACTATAGTAATACTGGGTAGGGCCTCCCTTTGCTCTCAAAACAGCCTCAATTCTTCGTGGCATGGATTCCACAAGATGTTGGAAACATTCCTTTTTGATTCTGGTCCATGTTGACATGATTGAATCACGCAATACCTGCAGATTTTTCAGGTGTACTTTCATGCTGCAAATCTCCCATTTTACACAATCCAAAGGTGTTCCATTGGAATCAGATCCAGTGACTGGGAAGGCCACTGAAGAACACTGAACTAATTGTCATGTTCATGAAACCAGTTTAAGATGACTTTTGCTTTGTAACAAGGTGCAGTAGCCATTAGAAAATGGGTAAATCGTCGCCATGAAGGGATGCACATGGTCAACAACAATACTCAGTCTGTGGCATTCAAGCGATGACTGATTGGTATTAACAGGCCCAAAGTGTGCCAAGAAACCATTCCCCACACCATTACACCACCTCCACCAGCCTGCACTGTTGACACAAGGAAGGCTGGGTCCATAGATTCATGCTGCTGGCACCAAATTCTGATCCTACCATCTGTGTGCCTCAGCAAAAATCAAGATTCATCAGAGCAGGCTACGTTTTTCCAGTCTTCAAATACCTTGTTTTGGTGAGCCTGTGCCTCATCCTCAGCTTTCTGTTCTTGGCTGACAGAAGTGGAACCCGATGTGGTCTTCTGCTGTTGTAGTCCAAAAACCTCAAAGTTCGATGTGTTGCGCATTCTGAGATGCTTTTCTGCTCACCACAATTGTACAGAGTGGTTATCTGAGTTACTGTAGCCTTTCTTTCAGTTCAAACCAGTATGGCCATTCTCCGTTGACCTCTCTTATCAACAAGGTGTTTCCGTCCACAGAACTGCCACTCACTGTTTTTTTCTTTATTGTACAATTCTGAGTAAACTCTAGAGACTGTTGTGCATGAAAATCCCAGGAGAATAGCAGTTACAGAAATACTCAAACCAGCTTGTGTGACACCAGCAATCATGCTACAGCAAAAATCACTGAGATCACATTTTTTCCCCTTTCTGATGGTTGATGTGAACATTAGCCGAAGTTGCTGGTCCATATCTGCATGATTTTATGCATTGCACTGTGCCAAACGATTGGCTGATTACATAATTGCATGAATGAGTAGGTGTACTGGTGTTCCTAATAAAGTGTTCAGTGAGTGTATGTAAGCCTACAGTTAATAAATAGATAGTAAACACAGCAACATTCATGGATATCTACACATAATAATGTGTGGTGAAAGGGTGAATGTTTACTACTGTGTGTGTGTGTGTGTGTGTGTGTGTGTTTGTAACTCACTGGCAGCGCATGAGCTTTCTCAACAAGAACAAACAGCAAGGCTGCAGAGGGTGAGGCTTTATTCTCGTAGGAGATGGATTGCAAGTCCAGTGCCTAAAAATTATTTTAATTAATTTAAAATGTCAAATAAAACTCTATGTATGACTACAATTCTGTGTAAATTAGACTTTTCAATACCATATGTACCTGTTGCAGTTTATCTGGCTCTGTTACTGTGGGGAGCCACTCCAGAACCACATGAAGACGTCCATGTTTCACGTCATTCAGAGTAAACCACTGAGAAACAAGAGAAAAAAAAAGCATGGCATAAACAAACACGAACCTTGTTTGCGCCCAGATATACTGACAACTGCCCAAGTATATTTTGTCCCATAAACATGCTTTGTTTCTATTTTTAGCCCCGTCATGCTATGGGGCTGCTTCTCTTCCGCTGGGACTGGGGTTCTAGTCAAGATAGAGGGAATCATGGATAGCTCCAAATACCAATCTATTTTGGCACAAACCCTGAGGGCCTCTGTTGAACAGCTGAAGATTAAGAAAAATTTCACCTTCCAGAACGATAACAACCCTAAGCACAAATCTAAGTCAATAAAAAAATGGCTTCAGAAGAAGATCCATGTTTTGTAATGGCCCAGTCAGAGCCCATATCAAAATCCCATCAAAAACCTGTAGAATGACTTGAAGAGAGCTGTACACAGAAGATCCCTTCACAATTTGATAGACGTGAAATTTTGCAAGTGAGAGTGGAATAAAATTGCCAAATCAAGATTTGCTAAGTTGGCAGATTCTTACCCAAAAAGAGTGACTGCTGTACTACAAGCAAAATGTGCTTTAACAAAGTAATAGTTAAGGGGTGTGCACACTTATGGAAACAGATTATTAAGTTTTTTCTTTTTCTTTGATCTGATATGATTTATCTTGGTTTCATTTTCCATCACAAAAACCTGCAATTTTAACAGTGGTGTGCAGAATTTTTATATCCACTGTATATTACTGAATCCGTGTTCTTGAAATTCAAAAATTAATGAAGTTATTTAAAGCCTTAACAATACAGTTAAAGACTGACCTGGTCAATGTATTGAGCCTCAATGATTTCACTCAAGCTGATCTGAAACCTGTGGAAAAAATATCACATCATATTTCATTAACATAAAGACATTGTGATATTTGCAAAAGACTTATTTTGGTCTTTTAACAGTCTTAAAGACATGTAAACATAAAATCTTGCACTCCTGTCAATAGTTTTCTGTACACCTTAATTGTAGTCTACATACCTTCCTAGAAAATCATCTTTATCAATGTCCTTATCAAACACCTCTATGCGGACTTCTGAAGCTGACTCCGAGGCCAAAACCAGCTGCAAGAATCATTGGGAATATTAATCTTAGACTTGACCTTATTACTTCACTTTTACCATTGAATCAAAATCTGATATTTACTAGCATAACCATATCCAAAACATAGTCTGCTTACCTCATACATCTCATTCCAGGTGGGGTTGAGATTCTCCTTAATGACATGACTCTTCAAAGTGTCGTTTCCAATGTTGATCTTAACATAGGGATCACTTTTCCCCTTCACCATGCCCCCCATAAGGTTGTCTTTCGCAATTAAATTCTGAGCTTCCAGCAGGTGGATACGCAGTACACCCTACAGAGGTAAACAAGAAAAATGAAAAAAACAAAACAAAACTGGGCTGAGATTTTTCCCTAATTGGTGCCTGACATGTAAGCAGACCAAGGACATGGAGTTTAAACAGTATCATTAATAGAGAGTGAAAGAGTGGTGTTAGCAACCATGCTTATTAACAGAGAGCCCAAGGTATTGTGATTTGCAATCACACAAAGCTATCTGCGAGCACAGAGCAGTGAATCGAGCGTTCAGAGCAGCTTCTGCGTGCAAGTGTACTTCTGTTCTGCATGTAAGGTCAGCTGTGACATATGCTCATGCTTTGCCAGTGCTCACTCGTAGGCTACAATCTGCATGGTGAATTTTGACGCTTTAGGGGTGGAAATAAGACAGATGTTCCCACGGCTATGACTGGTCACTCTCAACCAATCCCCAGACCAAAATTATGTTACAGATATTGTATTCTTATGCAAGGATAAATAAACGAAACCATAACCATTAAATATGTATATGTATATATATATATATATATTAAATATGTAAATATGTATATATGTATTGATGGGGGTTTTGAAATCTCTGATGGTTTCTGATGGTTTATTATGCTTAGTGGTTGAAATGCCACCATTGAAAAATAATTTCAAATATAAACAATCCCAAAAGATTTGAATCCTATTAGCAACTGTCCCAAAACTCACTACAATGCCTATAGTTCTAAGTATATTTGTATTTTTCTTTCATTTTAAAGACATGTGGATTAATAGGTTAACTGAGGGTAATAATCTCTGACCCAAACAAATAAATAGGCATCATGTTAGCTACCTAATATAACATAAAACATAATTCTATATACATTAGCTACGTACTTCAGCTGTAGTTGTAGCAAACATTAAAATTAAGTTTATTCTGATTTCTTTCATCTCTGCCATTTTGGGGATTTTACTTTGAATAAGATCAGAGTCTGTTTCCAAAAGAAAGGAGGTCGAGAGTGACTAATCATAGCCATAGAAACATACATCTTATTCCCACCCCAAAATTCTCAAAATTCATCCTGAATCGTGAGCAGAGTGTGGCATCTTAAGTGAGTGATAGCAAAGCATGAGTGTGTCGCTGCTGAGCACACGCAGAACAGAAGTACACTCGTGTACAGAAGCTTCTCTGCGAGCTTGAATCACTGCTCCACACACGAATGGCTTTGTGTGCTTGCAAATCGCACCTCACACTCTGTTAATGAGTACGCTCACTAATTCTGTTCCACGCACTCAGATCAGCCACCCTCACACTCTCTATTAATAATACTGTTTGAACAGTAATAGTAAAATGGTTACTTTGTAATTTTCTCATTACTCTAACAGTAGAGAAGGGTATCATTAGGATTTTACTGATACTACGACTGTTACCTTTGCTGTTGTCTTTATCAACACGCATTCACTACCTCACTCACTTTCAGTAACTGGTTTATCCTGGTCGGGTTGAGGAGGATCTGGAGCCATCCTTTGAATACTGAGCCCGAGGCAGAAATACACCCTGGATGGGACACCAGTCCATCACAGGGCACCACGTACACATACATTCACACCTAGAGCCAATACACTCACCGTCCATTTTATTAGGAACACCTGTACACCTGCACATACTCCTGAAATACTCAAACCAGCCCATCTGGTACCAACAACCATGCCACAGTTAAAGTCACTAAGATCCCCATTCTGATCTTTGATAAGAACATTAACTGAAGCTCTTGACCTGTATCTGCATGATTTTATGCACTGCGCTGCTGCCACATGACTGGCTGATGAGATAACTGCATGAATGTGCAGTTGTACAGGTGTTCCTAATAAAGTGGACAGTGATTGTACATCTTCGCAAATGTCTGGTGGAAGGAAACCAGAGAAACTGGAGAAAACCCACATGGACACCGGGAGAAGCTGTAAGGGCAGTAACACTCCCCACTCCGCCACCACACCGCCCACTTTCTCAGCAAAGCTTTTTAAATAGCTTTAAAGATATTTAGAATAATTAGATAAGAAATTAAGACCATTTTACCACCTACAAAAGTATGACAGCAGGTAAATTAAGCGCTCTAGATGTGAATGCGTGTGCGTGCTATGTGATGGACTGGCATCACCTCCAGGGTATATTTCTGCCTCTTGGCCAGTGCTCCTGGAATAGGTTTCAGATCCACAGTGACCCTGACCCTGGAAAAAGCAGTTACTAAAGATAGATGAATGAATGAATGAATAGGTTGATAAGCAATTAGTTTTCATGTGTTGGCTTATTTGTAATAATTTTTTTACCCTGGAATATATTACATCATACCTACAGTCGACAAGGCATATGAGGCTGTGTATTCAAGCAAAGCTGCATTTTTGCTCAATCAACCTTTGCTAGGAATGCTGGATTCAACCATATGGTCACCCAGTGTTATCTGGCCACCAAATGCAAAAGAGAGCTCCACAGCAGACAGTTCTCTGTTCTGCTGAAGTGTCCACTAGGAAATGGCAGTTACCAGCAAAGCTCATTTAAGTTTGGCATCTTGTGTATGCTCGTAAGGAGGGGCCTTTAAGTACTCCAGACAAGGGGCAGATACCATGCCAGGCTCTAAGGAATCATGGCAGGTGGAGGCACCTCATCGCCCCCAGAAATTTTGCAATAAGTTTGAGAACTAAGAGATATGCCATCCACAGTGATGTGGTGTGCTGAGATGCTGGTGTGCTGAGATGCCAGTCAAATGCATAGTGTAGATGGAGTTAGGGGAGAATCTGAGGAGCTTCTCTGTGGAGAGATCTGCTCGAGCTCATGTCACATTTTTTAATGTTTCGATTTTACAGCCAAAGGAACAATTTTACAGCCAACTTCACAGCCAAAGGAACAACTACAGCTGATTTAGGTGTTCTGATCATACACTAGGTTTTATGGAGATTTTATTGTACTTCACTTACAAGCAAAGTTTCCCTTGCTCTTTGACATATGACCCTTCTTTTGTGTTGTCTCCACCAGTCCTTGTTTGACACGCTGTAAAATTACCAGATTTCCTGCCATTTTTCCTCACCTCAGTGCCAAAGGTGGGATCTGGGCTGGTATGTGGAGGTCGGACATCAATTGAGGCGATGTCCTCTGGAGGTTTCTCACTCTCCTTTTCACTCTCCTTTTCACTCTCCTTCTCTTTCTCCTTCTCTTTCTCCGTCTCGTTCTCCGTCTCATTCTCCGTCTCATTCTCTATCTCCTTCCCATCCTCATCCGGAACAGTTACAGAAGAGGCTATAGTGACTGGAACCAGTAGCTCACTTGACCTTAGAAGCAAACACACACACACACACACATACAAACTTTTTTGCATTTATCCTTAACAATAACGCTACAATTCTCATGAGTATGACTTCGAAAAGAATAGCAGGGTTTAATGAGGGGTGCTGGGTATCTGTAGGGAGGTGCTTGTGGGGAGTTTGTGTGTTCATTCTCACTTTTGAACTAGCTCTTCCTCTGGTTTGCTGTCCTTGGCAGAGGTCTTCGGTACAGCAGACTCTATGTTCTCTGTGGAACCCTCTGTCCCTTTGGGGCACAGGATCTAAGACATTAAACATAAAAATACATAAATAATATTTCTAAACCTTTTAAAATATCTTACTCATTATTGTCTAATTCACAACATAAAATACCAGTTACATATTTAATTGTGGTTTTATGGACCCTGGTTACTGCAAGGATGAGGTGAGGATCACCTAGATACGTATAACGAGACCTTTCAACAAAGTTGAAAGTGGCACAAAGTGCAATGTAGAATTACTCATGTACTACTGTCATATAGCCAAGTTTCCCTGGAACCTTCTCACTGAGTTCTCACAGAGGTGGCACCAGATCAAGACAAGAAACCCTGGCAGTTATCCAGGGTTTATAGTACCACACATGTGAACACTCATATGTGGGCCTTCTCCAAACTGTTGCCACAAAGTTGGAAAAACACAATTGTCTAGAATGTCTTTGTATGCTGTAGCCTTACAATTTCCCTTCAGTGTAACTAAGGGGCCCAAACGTGTTCCAGCATGACAAGGCCCCTGTCCATAAAGCTATCCATGAAGACATGGTTTGCCAATGTTGGTGTAAAAGACCTTGAGTGTCCTGCACAGAGCCATGATCTCACCTGCACTGAACACCTTTGGGTTGAATTGGAATGCCACAGTCCATAATCTAATGGAAAGCCTTTTCAGAAAAGTGGAGGCTGTTATAGCAGCAAAGGGGGAACAACTACATACTAATGCACATGATTTTGGAATGGGATGTTTACCAGTCAGGTGTCCACATACTTTTGGCCATATAGGGCAGGAGTGGCGACAAACACCTGGATCAACATATGCCCACAATTTCATGAGGAACAGTACTCTCCTTAGGACTAACGGGAAAGGTGATAAATGATGGCTACCACACTCACACTACAGAAAGGGGGAATGTAGAAAACTTGCCATCCCTCCCACCCAAACAACTTGGCCAATTTTGCTCTCTTGGCCTCTCTCTTGGCTGTGTCATAGTTGGGATTCATTCTCCCAACAATAGGGTAAACGTGTCTGTCCGCTACTCGGAAGCCCAACAATGCAAGTTTTCACTAGAACATCATAATGTGATTGCGTTCAGCACTCGGGCAGCATGCATCATCTAGAGAGACCACTGGCCATGCAATATAGACATCAATGTCATCAAAGTGCAGACAAACTCTCTGTCCAAATCCCCTTTAAAACTCTCAGTAAAATCTTTGCACTGTGGTATAGTGAATTTTGCTACAACTGACATTGTGCAAGAGTGCATTTGGTTCTGTCTATTGATTAGCACAATCCAATCCAACTCTGACTGACACCATTTTAAGAGTGGCTACCACAGCTAGTTTAGAGCCTGTCAGCTGTCTCTGCAATCTAGCAGACCCAGCATTAGACATGGCAGTTTAACCTCCTGGTCATTGTCAGCTTGGAAGAATGTCCTGGACATAGTTGCAGGCTAATCCAACAGATCCAACTGTAGTTACAAGCTGCCTAGCAGATGGCTCCATTTGGTGTACATATGGTCTAATGTGTGCAAGAAAAGAATGATGGCTGTATGGCAGAATTACATACTACAAATACAGCACCACTTTGTGACTTTGTTGAAAGTCCTTGGTATGTGTGTATGTGCACAGTGCATGTGTGGACATGCACAGGAATGTGATTCTCACCTCTCCTGGGGGTTAGGTGAGGTGAAAAAAACTGCATTAAGTTGAAAGGAAGCAAAAAGTCAGCACAATCTAGTTTGATTTTCTTTGCATACATACATTATAAAGAATTTTGTGTGGTTCAGTGGATACTAGAAAGGTGCATGGGGACAAACGTTTGCCTTCAGCCCCAACCATCTGTAACACCAATCCCACAGGCCTCGTCAAAGTTCCCACCACCAACGCCCACTGCGTAAGAATGTATCTGTTCTGTCGGCTTTGATTAAAGTGCATTATTTCCAAATATCACTCTTTTCACTATTACACTTAAGAATTGTTTTTTTTTTTTGGATGAATGAGCGATGTCTGTGGCTGACTTCAGCATCCCCATCACTGACCAAAGCAAATTATTGATTAATTTAGATGGCATAAAACATGCTTCTTGGCTCCCAAGTAGAGCAACAGAAAAGTGCTCATCATCCAATTGTGACTTTCAATCCCACTGATGCGGTTACCGCGAGCAGTTTTGCATTCAGGTCTCCATCAGTGGACAGTGGATAGGTTCAACAAACCGGACTTCATGTGAAAACTGTAATGAATTTACTGACTGCACAATTGCACTGTTTGTTCATGTAGTACAAAGTTATGGAAGGGAGTTATTTATAATTGCACTATCCGTTATCACCCATATGAGGATGGGTTCCCTTTTGAGTCTGGTTCCTCATATCGTCTCAGGGAGTTTTTCCTTGCCACCGTCACCTCTGACTTGCTCTTTAGGGATAAATTCACACATTTACAATTTTTTTTTTTTTTATTTAATTTGAATGTATTTATTTCTGTAAAGCTGCTTTGTGACTGTGGTGGCGGGCCGGCAGCCCACGTGCGAATAATAACACACAACGCTCCTCATGTGACTGCCGCCAGGTTGTTGAAAGGACAGTGCCGGTTCAGCACCACCGATGTTTTGGACAGCCAGAGAGCGCGTGGCTGCTTGGCCGGGCGGAGAAACTTGGCACGGCCGGCGGCCGATGATTACAGCGGTAGCTCTCTACCCTCCTGCGAGAAACAGGAGAGTATAAAAGGGGCCGTTTGCTGCTCTCTGGGAAGGTCAGGTATGGTTTGTGGTGTCACTAATCTCTCTCTCTCTTTTTGCGCCAGAGGTCAACGTCAGTGAGGACGAGGAACCCCGCTTCCAGAGCGCGGACCCAAGCCCGTGTTGAGCGCAGCCACCCTGCCTGCTGGGAGACGCCGCCATGCAACCCCTGCTAGCTCGAAGCGCCCAGCCTCAGCACAGCCATGACATCACCTGCCCTCACCAACCCTTCACACACACCACCACCCTTCTGCCTGCTTCACATTGTAAATAAAGAGCACATTCCCCTCACCTCTGCCCCTCTCTGTCTGTGTTCAGCCTGTGTCTGTGTTCAGCCTCCCTACGAGCTCAGCTCGCTACAGTGACAATGTCCATTGTTAAAAGCGCTATACAAATAAATTGAATTGAGTTGAATTGATGCCAGAGCCAAAATTGGCTGTGCCCTCTGGGTGCCAATCATGGGTGTCTGTGAGCTCCTGCATGTGGAATTGGGTGGAGAGCACTTTCCTCTCAGGGTGTCATGCCACCCCTGATGCTGCATGAGCAGCAGTTTGAAGGGATGCGGTCCGCTGGCTCCACATGCCTTGGAGAAAGCATGTGAATGCCTTCGCCCTCCCTGGTTGGTAGCTGTTGTGTGATGGGGGGGAGCTGACTGGTGTGTGGGAAATGGCCAAGACTAAATCAGGGAGTAAAATCCATAAAGTTAAAAAGTAAAACATGTATCTTAACACTTAAACACTGCTTCACTGCTCTTAAGTGTTAAAGGTGATGCAATGCTACTGCATGGTGATAAGGTAGTGGTGGTTCACTGTTCAAGTCTCTGGCCAACAATACATTCAAGCCCTGGCACTGCAAAGCTGTACTTTCGGGCCCTTGAGCAAGGTCCTTAAGCTTCTCTGCTCCAGTGGCACCATATTATAGTTGACCCAACTTCCTTATGAGTCGGATATCCAAAGAAAAATTTTCATTATCCTGTACATATATGTCAAAAAGGCTTTCTGCTTCCTTTCTTTCATGGACTACCACTCCATCAGTTAGTGTTTAAGCAAGAAAAAATAGTGATATAGTACACCCTACAAACAAGATTGTTCATTACTATTGACCAGACATTGAATAAAAAATTTGGATTACCATCAATAAATCTATAGAGTATGAATTTTTCTGATAATGGTGTTGATACTGAACTTACATAAGTTGAAATCCAAATTTAATAAAAGCAATATCTAATTGCCTTAATTAAATAAATTTTTGCAATCTAAATATTTTCTTTTCACTCTTAGTTTTGTTGAACAGCTAACAGAACCACAATTGTATAACAAACACACAATGATATACTTCTACATATTGTAATATCACACAGAATGACAGCAGTGATTCGAATTGTTACACCAGCCCAAGACATTATAAAGCCAGCCCAAGACATTATACAGAGGTCATCCTCAGCTTGATGTTAGCATAGCTGCTTGCTCACCACTTCTGAGATACTTCCTAATATTATAGTAAGGCCCACACATGCTTTGTGTCTTTGCAAAGTGTTCCCAATCTCACTGCTGAATGGATAAGACTGTCTTCTGACCCTTGCCTCTTGATTTCTGTTTTGGATTTGCCCTCTGTTTGATGATTATTGTGTTTCTCATTGTTTGACCCTTCCCAGAGTTACGAGTTATGATTCTTTTCGGCTCTGTTAATAAATGTTGCTGCACATGGATCCTCATCTATACCCAGAGTCCTGTCAGTTACACAAATCAAATAAGATAGTACAAGCTAGAATATTAATATTTTAGAAATATATGTGTATATATACACAATAGATAATAGATACCTTCGCTTTGGCTGATGTCAGTAAACAAAGGCTCAGCAAGGACTAGTATTCACTAGTTCTATGAATTGGCCTGTGATTTATACCTTAAGCTGTGCCCTCAGTAGGATCTGACTCTGAGGTGAAGCTCCATCCAAATGTAGCCATTGGTCCAGCAGCAGATTTGGTTGGGAGAGAAGCTCTCTTATAGGAATCACCACAGAGCCAAGTGAGAAGTCCCAGCAGTGTGACAACTGTAGAGGAAAATTCAACATATAACAATGATTGGTGCAGACCGTGGTGCACATGATATCGGCTCCACAAAAGATATTTATAATGAGTAGTAATTATACATTTTAAAGATCCTAAATCTTAATCTAAGACATTCAAGGTAATACTGAATGCAAGACTAATTTACACTATATGGCCAAACATATGTGGACACCTGACCATCACACTTATATAAGCTTGTTGGGCAATCCATTCCAAAGCCATGGGCATTAATATGGAGTTGTGCCCCGTTTGCAGCTGTAACAGCCTCCACTCTTCTTGGAAGGCTTTCTACAACATTTTGGAGTGTGTCTCTAAGAATCTGTGCCCATTCAATGAAAAAAGCATTTTATGAGGTCAGGCACTGATTTTGGACTGGCTCACAATCGATGTTCCAGGTCATCTCAAACATGTTCATTAGGGTTGAAATCAGGGCTCTGTGCAGGCCACAGGAGTTCGTCTACACCAAACTCATCAAACCAAGTCTTTAGGGACCTCGTTTTGTGCACAGGGACACAATTATTCTAGAACAGGAAAAAGCCTTTCCCAATTTATTGCCACAAAGTTGGATGTATACAGTTGTCTACATGTCTTTGTATGCTGTAGCATTAACATTACCCTTCTGAAAAACAGCTCCAGACCATTATCCCTCCTCAACCAAACTTTACTATTGGCACTATGCATTCTGGTAGGCAGCATTCTCCTGGCATCTGCAAAACCCAGATTCGTCCATCAAACTGCTCCAGAGTCCAGTAGCGGTGTGCTTTATGCCACTCCAGCTGACGCTTGGCATTGTGCACAGTGATCTTAGGCTTGTGTGCCATGGAAACCCATTTCATGAAGCTTCTGACACAGTTCTTGTGCTGATGTTGCTTTCAGAGACAGTTTAGAACTCTGTAGTGAGTGCACCAGAGAATAGGCGATTATTATGAGCTACATGCTTCAGCAGTTGGCGGCCCCGCACTGTTAGTTTTGCTCTACTGCTACGTGGTTGAGCTGTTGTTGCTCCTATACACTTCCATTTCATAATACTAGCACTTATAGTTGACTGAGACAGATATAGCAGGGCAAAAATTTACGAACTGACTTGCAAATGTGGCATCCTATGACAGCGTCATGTTTAAAGTCACTGAGCTCTTCAGTGCGATCCATTCTACTGCCAATGTTTGTCTATGGAGACTGTTTGGATATGTGCTTGATTTTATGCACCTATTAGCGACATCTGAACTCAATAATTAGGAGGGTGTCCACATATCTTTGGCCATATAGTGCCTTTAGTCTTAATATGAGACTATGTAAGAGTCTGTAGACTGCAATAAATCTCACCTGTATCAACTGATTAGATACAACAGTATGTCTTAACAAATGTCAATACCCTTTACATTTTTGAGATTTTTTTAATGGTAAGTGTTTATGTGCACAGATAAGAGTACAAATAAAAGATAAAGTGAATGTAACAAAGGCTAAAAACACATTTTTATTTCCAGTAGTTTTACCACTTTTCTCTATAATCTCTATAATACCATTTGATTTGAAATATTATGTTAGTAAAATGGCTGGGTGGTTTTGACCTGTACAGAAAATAAGGGTTAATGTTATGTTCTATGTTGTTTTTGAAAGGGAATACAGAAAGTAGAAAGCACTGAAAGTTTTTTGTAATAAGGAAAATGGGTTTGGGAATATAATTACATGAATGTTACCTTCGGAATTGAACTGAAGTAAGATCATGGTGGATTAGTAGAGACTACATAGAGACTACATCATATGAACAACCAGTTATACTACCAAGAAGGAAATATAGGTTCTATATGTTCTTATGTTACTGGGTGAGTATATTTCTATACCTTCACAATAACTTCCTCATTCCTGGGGTCATGAACCAGAAAATGAAAGGCCTCATTCCACTGGGGTGAGCTGGTGCGATCACACACCTTTAAATGAAGTGAAACCAGAGGTGTAATGTTCAAAAAATTACAGTTTTGTGAAATAGAAACATTTAATGATAAAAGCAACCAATGAATAACATTCAGAATAAGATCAAGATCAAGTGAAATACAGTAGCAGTAACCAATCACAGTATAAATATATTAGCAGTGAACAAACAAATTGGTAATTGATAGCTTACTGGTAACGTTTACAGGTAACATACAGATCAACATAAAGAACCACATTTAAGACACATGAAAAATAACAACTATTTCTGTATGTATAAAATAGCAAAAGAACACTAAATTTCTCACCGTGGTTCTGTGTGTGGTCCCTCCTAGAACAAGTTCAGCACCAACCTTAGGCTCTTTGCCACTCTTCTTCAGCTACACACACACACACATAGTCAATCAAGTTAATTTGATTGTGGACTAAAATACTATTATTTTAAGAATGTTCAGTTCAGAAATTTGCCACTATAAACTAAGCAGCCACCATGACTCAGATACAGTCTCAGTAAGCACACAAGTTGGAGACTTAAGTTCAAAATATATGTGAATAAATACACAATTAAAGTATTCAGACTCATCATATGCATGTCCTTAATATTATTTTCCTGGCAACCTATTCAGATTACCATAATTACCTGTGTGCAGTTCACATCTCAGAGGTTTTTCTTTAGCAGTGCTTTTAGAGCTGATGGTTTTCAGTTGTGTCTAGGCCATGCAATTTAAAACAAGTGCTTGCTCATAAACTCAAATTAGGCAATAGGGCAATGCGTAGTAACAAAGCAGACTCCATTTTTTGCAACAGTATTTAAAAAAGAGACTAAAATGAAGTTTAGACTACTAGAACAATAACTGAGAAGATGGCAAAAATTCAAATAAACACCCATTAGTAGCCAGATATATTGCAAACTACATTTAGCTTGATATCATGTCACTGTTGTGATTGTCACATTAGTTTACCCATAATTAATCCTGTCTCAATTTAGCTGGAATTTACTGGGCTCTGTTCACATCTCTCTGCTCTCCATACTATTCCAAAAGGATACTATTCAAAAACCACACAAAAAGAATGAAGCCTTTCAGGGCTGGTGTATAATTCTGCATTAAAGCACGTTTGTGTGTCTGTGTCGCAAAGCAGAAAGGTTTATGGGTAAATGTGACATGCAGACACGCACTGACAGACTCACATGATGTCCTCCTAGAAGCTAACTGTGCAATCTCACGTCTCTACAGTGCTGTGCATCAACCAGCCTTCAGGCAAATACTGCTTGGTTGGTGGGGAAGTGTGTCCTGTTGTGTACCCGGAAACGTTGTGATGAGACATTTTGACCCTTCTCCCGGGGTTTAATCAAAGGTTTCAGAGTAATATTGTTCCAAATACATCACGAGTATAAACATATAAATATAATTTTAAACAATAAAGTGTAAACAGTAAAATATTCCCTTATCACATCCAGGACTTCTCATTTTGTGTAGACTGAGGATGTGCTCCCCCTACCACTTTTTGAAAGTGCAGTCCTTTAAAAATCTTATACATCATAGCTTGAAAGAAAAGAAACTGATCGTGCTATATGTGAATATAAAGGGTGAGGCTTTATACCAGCTGTAGCTGTCATTATGATGTGCAGTTTAATCAACCTGCAGGACTGTACACTTTCCTTTCCTTTTTCTTTGAATGAAGGTAAGACACAGCACAAAGCAAAGAAAAAATCGTTTTTAAAAAATCTATCCTGCTGTGATTGCTAGAATTGTGGATTTAATCACTAGTTGAAGTGATGCTTCAGAAAGGCTTTTGGCGAGAATTTACTTTATAATTGATCAGTATTGCTCTGATTGACAGGTGAGAGAGAAACATCATCTCGTCCATCCAAACGAGAGAGGAAATTATGCTTTCTTGGCCATGAATGGCTGTGGCACTCTCAGGATTCGAACTTATGATCTCCTGACAATAGAGTGAGCTCTTCTGTTGCACCACACAACTCAAACAACTTATGTTTTCTGTGTGACTGCCAGTAAAATAAAGAGGGATGTGTGATGAGAATTTTGTAAATTATGAGGGAAATCAACATTACAACCCTGAATTAATGGTACTGGTTATATATTCTTGCTGAATGGCACTCTGGCAATTCGAGGAATTATGACAAATATATTCCCAAAGCAAAGAATTAAAACTTTTAAGTTAACTAAAGGACACTGCAGTTGTTCTTATGGCTATTATGGTGTGTTAGGAAATGGCCATATTCAATTTATATAATCGTTCAAATCAGTGAAAAAGCTTCAGATCAGGTCGATTAAAGCTCACTGGTTCGATGTGGCAAGATGAGTATTAGTGAACTGATATTTTAACACACTCACAGGAACATCATGGGCAGCTTCCACAAATACAAACAACAGGGCCACAGCAGGTACTGCCTTGTTCATGTATGAGCTCTTAGACCGGTAATCCAACACCTGCAGTGAGAATGAATTAAAGCAGCTTAGTATGTTCCTTTTACAAATAATGTTCCCCAGCTGATGTAACATTTGAAGTTAGAGTAAGGAATGCCTTCTTACCTGTTGCAGTTTATCCGATTGGGTTACTCTGTCCAGCCACTCCAGAGCCAGATGAACACGGCCACGTTTCACGTCACTCAGAGTAAACCACTGAGATGAAGAGAGCAGTCAGTACCGTCAGTAGTCAGTTCACAAAGGCTTTCCTGAACTGAAATTTGTGTCTCTTTTGCAAGTAAAGTTAAAACATTTTAAAGTCTGGTTACATTTAAAAGTAAAAAGAGAGAAAATTGCATTTTAAAGAGTCCTTTCCGACTGTGGCGCAGGAGCATCGCGGACATTTTAATAGCTGGTGTCTGATTTCAGAGTGAATTGATTAGGCTTATGTTTGACTCGCTATGTTATGTAGCTATCCAAAAACTTGATCAAAGCCTGACATTCACTGTTTAGATATCTTTAGGCAGAGTGACTGTGTTTAACCACAGCATTTGTTAACATGACTTCTTACAATTTGCAGGAATATAGCCTAGACAAGATTTAAAAGTAAATAAAAACATTTCCATTTTATTTTGATGAAATATATTTATGGTTTCTTAAAGCCGAGGTGTCAAAGCAAAAAAAAAAACCAATTTTGACCAAAATATGATGTTTTTCTCTGGCTGTTTGCCAGAATTCAGCCACTGCGACACATTTAGGCCACTAGATGTGCCTTTATACTGCATTCAACATTAACTTGCTGATCAGCAAAAACTCACCTCATCCATATGTCTGGATGTAATAATGTCACTTAGCTTGATCGTTAATCTGGAAGCAAAGCAACGTTAATATTAACCAAAACCATGTTAACCATGCGCTGTGAACACGTAGAACAGAAACCCAGCTATGTTTTTTAGTACATCACCTGCCCATGAAGTCATCTTTCATGTCCATGTCTTTGTCAAATACCTCTAATGACAAGTCTTGACCAGGGAGATCAGTCAAAACCACCTGAAAAGAGGAATTCATGAACTAAGTAAAAATAACGATGAATGAAATTCTGGACTAGTGCGGACCTACACATCTCAGAATTTTTACCTCATACATCTCATTCCAGGTGGGGTTGAGGTTTTCCTTAATCACACGACTTTTAAAGGTGCTGCCCCCAATATTGATGACGATGTAGGGGTCACTCTTCCCCTTCACCATGCCCCCCATCAAATTGTCCTTTGGTACCAAATTCTGTCCCTCCAGAAGGTGAATACGCAGCACCCCCTATAGAGAGGAATCATGGGTAAAATAGAGTGAACAATGATTTTCAAAGCCAAAAAATTAGCTGGCATTTGGTTTACCTCAGTGGCAAAACTGTCATCAGTGGAGGTATGCTGAGGTCTTGAAGAAGCTGGATCACTCGAGAGCAAGGTGGAAGATACAGCACTTTCATCGATCCAGAGCACCTAAAAGATAAAATGCCACCAGACCCATTATACATTAAATTCACATTTATTCATTTGACAGACACTTTGATTAAAATCACTGTATAAGCTGTTACCCCTTAACTCTAAAAACTCATTTTTAAACTCTTCTTGGATGGCGGATTTCAAGTATACATACTGGTATTGGTCAACACAGCACAAACGTCATATTTTTTATTTAAACCAAGATTTCTCAGTACTTTTGTAAAAATCTGAATAAGGGAGAGTTACATATGAGTTTATTTAGTGGTCATTATTTTGCAAGCGTTCATTTAAGCAAAACAAAGCATACGGCATATTGTATATTGCGAAGTGCAAAATATTAGAAATAAGGTTACCCTGAGTATAGTGTTGATGTGAATACGACTGGCTGGGCCAGAATCATTCAGCTGAAACCACTGATCCAGGCTGAGCTCAGGACACGACAGAAGGCGAGAGAGAGGGAGGGACAGGCTGCCCAGGGGCTGTACACGGTCATTATCTTTCACCTGGCAGAACACAGAGAACGTGATAGAGAATTAAATACTTTTAAAAGCTGACAAGCCACAATCTCTTTGTGGCACATTTCAACTCAACAAGTAAGAAAGTGTGAAGCATTTATTTTACAAAGAGCTGTTATCACAGAATAAATTTAATTCAACCAACAAGATTTTCACTCTTATGTTCCCTGGCATTGTGATTACAGAAGTAGAATGCACAATATATCATACATACTGTTTTTGTAGTGTATTTAGCTAAAAAGCAGTAGCATGTTGGTGCTAAAAACTGCTCTGAGTGCTTGTGGCTGTAGCGATGCTGCTTGCTAAATGCCTGGCATTAAAGGCCAGTTGCCTCAACTTACTACTACTAGACATGATCTGAAACTGACCTGAAGAATTTAAAACTGTCAACAACCAGTAAGCCAAGTTAATGAGAGCTTAGTCAAGCTTTATATATATGAATATACTTTTAACTTGTCACACCATAGCAGTCCAAAATCATCTTCAGAGTAAGACATGTTGCATTAATTCAATTTATTATTTAACAGATTATATTCATTTTACCTTTCTCCATTTTACAGTGCAGTGATATTTTCATTATCATTTTTTTCTTTTAGTCTTTTTTCTTTGTACAAACGATGTCAGAACAAGTCTAAAAACTGCCATACAATACTGATATTGCTATTTACTGATGTAACAGTGGTTATATGAACACAAGATAAGTGCTAGTGATGCCTAACACCTGGATATCCGGACATCGGTAACATGTGCTGTGTACACATTATGTCATTACAGCAGAAAAAATACCAGAAGCTAGTTAAAAGTCGGCTGTAGCTGCTAATCACTAGCATTAGCATTTAGTCAGTTTCTTTTATTAATTACTTGTAAACAAGGAATGCTCTTGAATCATGAATTTGAGATACTGAATTCTTTTATAGCCCTTATGAACAACATAAGGGACATAACTTTCCTTTTCGTAATTTAAGCCCCCATTCATGTTTTGCACACAAACATAGCTTTAACTAAGATGCACCAGAGAAGGAGTACTTTGTTGCTCTGCAAAGTAAGACAACATAGATTATAAATGTTCATACTGGACTACAAACAGGAGCAAGCACATTATGAGATACAACACAATTTGTTTTAATCAATCTCAAAGCAGAAATCTGCAGAAACCAGATTTTCTGACAGACATTTAAATCGTCCGACTTGATAGTCAATCAGCGATTGATTTAATCTATCTGCGATTCCCAGTTTTCAGTCGTCTCAAGCCTAACGTCCAGTACATACTGGACACAGCAGGGAGCATTCTGCAGATTGATCTTCCTAGAATGCTGCAAGGTCAATCGACTAAGAAACCTGGGTTCAGCCACAGGGTCTCTTCCCAAAAAAGATCTGGCTACCAGCACCTTACAAAAAGCCTGTTTTCAATGATACCCAATTCAGATGAGCATTCTGTATGGGTTGGTACAGAGAGGTCTTAAGGAACTCAGTGGGCTCCTGTGGGAGTTACTCTAACTAGGCACTTTATGATGTCTTCCTTACGGGAATTATATGTGCCATAAAATGCATATAATGACTTGACAACAGTATAAATTTTTCTTTTTTGTGTCCTTGGCTTCCAAATGCATTGTATATGCTTGTTTCTGTGTGTGTTATCAGATGAGCCTGCAGCCTGATTGAGGATAAGGAAGCCTTTTCAGAGGGCACTCTACAGGAATAAAATATCATTGTATAGGCCAGGTATATTTTGTATATTGTCTATATTGTGTCTATTAGCAGGTCCTGTGTTTTCATGATGCCTCAACTGTCTATTTTATCCCTCTCTATGATATGATATGATATATGATATGATATGATATATCGTATGATATATCAAGTAGACTAATACTTGGACAAACCTCAGGATTTAATGCAAAATTTAAAATTATTTAATTGATTGATTGATTGATTAACTAGAAAACAGTCAGGAATTACAAAAGAAGTTTCCTGGGTTTTAAAAACACCATCAAAAAGAGGTCAGGGGATGAAAGCCACCAGAAATTCCTCTATGTAATTTTAATGCATAAAGTTATTAGAATGATGCCTGTGATATTTTGTTTACACTGGAGTGGAGTTAGGGGTGTGTTGCACTGCACTATTGCACCATTAGTCCAGCTAAACAATGCCTTAATGGACTTCCGTACCTGGATATCAATGTCCTGTTTGTGTGGATCTTGGATGAAGAATGTGAAGGCGTCTTCCCACACAGGATCAACCGTGTTCCAGCAAGTCTACACGGAAACATTAAGGCAGAAAGGAGAAATAAAAAATAATAGTTATATTAAAGAGTAATAATAAACTAGTACTTCTGTAAAATGTAACCATTATCTTTGCAAGCTTGCTGAACAGATATGTGCTCTATTATTTAGATCATGCCACATGCACAAAAGAGACATAAGATCATTTTTTTGTGTGTGTCTTCATGACTAAAAATGTAGTGCAGGTGGTAACATGGCTCAGAGCTGTGCGAATATAAAAAGGGGCTGGGTTTGGATGAATACATTATTAAGAGGTATGGCTAGGCATGCAGCTGCAATATGTAAACATATCAGTTCCTCTCATTCCCTTTATGAATTGGGGCCCAGATGTAGTAAGCTATTTGTGCTTGTTTTCAAGTACATTTCAACAACGTTCTTCACAAAAAAAGCTTGCTGGGTATATACAAACCTGTCACTGGACACTAAAGGCACAGTTTATGTGCCATGCACACACAGCAACACGCAAAAAGAGGCCAGTTAACACAAAAAAAGGTGGAGAAATGGAAAGTGCAGCTGATTACATATTCCATTCAATGCACTAAACCTTAAAATATTAGCGACAACCAGTTTGGTGCCTGATCTAGCCTGCCTAGTTAAGGTCAGACACACCTCATTGGCAAACTCCATCCAACATGCGTAACGCATATGCAACTGTCCAAACAGCACATTAATCTGTAGCTGCATTTGAGATCTCAATACTGCATGTCTAACTCAACTCTGAACCCAGCTCTTTTGAATGCAGGTCTAAAAGTAAAGCATCATTAAATGCACATAAAAATATGGTAACACATATGGAGTTTTTATGGGGTGCCTCTTACACTGGCAAATAAAGTTCATGCTCGAATAAAGACTTGGCCTTTAGTGGTCAGTTGCTTGTTCTTATTTGTTATGGATATCGTAATTAAATCTGTTGTATTTAGCATTTGGATGGAATATATATATATATATATATATATATATATATATATATATATATATATATATATATATGTGTGTGTGTGTGTGTATGTATGTATATATATATATATGTGTATATATATATATATATATATATATATATGTGTGTATGTGTGTGTATATATATATATATATATATATATATATATATATATATATATATATATATATATAACAAATCTGGGTTGTAAGAACACTCTGGCCTTGATCATCAAATTATGCTTGCACTGGAAAGGAAATCTGTGTATGTGTTTCTGTGTACATCTGTGTAGCTTACTCTGCTTTCTCGGGTTATGTCCTGGACAGAAAGCTGCACCATTGGACTGGGATCCTTACCGCCTTTCTTCATCTGAAATTGATAACAATAGAGACTTTTAAATGATGTAAACAACATCTGAACACAACCAGGTTGTCTGTTTTTTTGAAGAGGTTTGATGCTATTGGTTTTACAAGCTCCAGCTAATCCCCAGTCATTGTTTTATCCCATGTATACTTTGTCTCATTTGCGTCTTGTCCTGTTATAATCCCAGGCTCTATATTTCAAGACTATGGAGTATAGTCTCCAAGACTTGTCTGCCTGGAGATGAAAATCAATATATCTCTCTCTTTACCGTATACATTACAGTGCTTTCAATCAGGGCAAAAAAGCATCTAGGATGTAAAGATGAATGACAACTCAAAGAAAAAACTGGTGGCTTTGATATGCTGTGAAGGCCATTTTGTTACTATGATATGGATAAACTTGGGCCACTACAAATCAATACAAAATTATTCTGATTGGTCAGCTTTATCCTATGATGTAACATTTATATCCTAATGGGAATAATTTCATCCAGGATGGCAATACCCCCATCCACAGGGCACGAGGGCTCACTGAGTGGTTTGCACAGTACGAAAATGATGTTAATTACATGCAATGGTCTTTACAGTCACCAGATCTCAACCCAATTGAACACCTATGGGAGATTTTGGACCAATATGTTAGACAGAGCTCTCTACCACCATCATCCAATACCAATTTGATGGTGTTCATTCTTCCAGTGCAGTTCCAAAGCCATGTAGAATCTATAGGAAGACACACTGAAGCTGTTCTGGTCACTTGTGGTGGCCCAGTACTGTATGTTTTTGTTTTTTTCCTTTAATTTGTCACCCATCTTCATATAGTCCAGGAAATATAGGTAGATTTGTTTACAAGCAAGGTAATTATTGTACAACAACCTAAGCACATGAAAAGGGAAGTGAAAACTGTGACTCACAGGAAGTGCCTCTGCCTTGTCCAAATACACTGTCAAGATGGCTGATGAGGGGGGATCTGCTGTATTACTCAGAACTGTTTCATTTCCTTTCAGAACCTGAGACAGAGAAAGAAAGAGTTTGTGTGAGTGTGTGTGAAAGCAAAGGTGTGCCTCAAAGTTAAACATCTTGCTTCATTACTTCTTAACTCTCAGACTTGAAAAGCGTACCGACATCTCAATTCCACTACTGCCCTTCATTAAACAGTTTTAACACAGGTGTGTACGTGTGAATATGTACACATGCATTCACCTGCTCCAGAGTGTCAGTGGTGTCCAGCAATGTCAGCCATTCCAGTCTGAGGTGAACACGTCCTGTAGGAGCATCCTTCAAAGTGAACCACTGAAGAAGAAGAACATTAGCCCTTTTTGTAAGTGAAATTAAATATGAATGAATTAAGAAAGTGCAATAATGAATAATTTATAACTTAAGACTGATAGTTGTGCTTTTACCAGTTACTCTATATGTGCGTGTACGTCTAGAAAACCCTCATACACACATGAAAAGAGCAACAGATGAAAACACATAGCTATGAATATGGATATCAATATGAATTGTTATCTTCTAAAAGGATCTCACCTCATCAACAATTTTAGCCTTCTTCACTATTCCCAAATCCATCTTAGTTCTGAAAATAAACACAAAAATCCAGTCCTGAAGGAACTCTAGCCACTCCATTTCTTTAGTGCTATTGTCACAAAACAATGGCACTGTTGTTCTCTGCTTCTTTAGTGCTATTGTACAATCGCACTACAACCTATTACTGTTCACACTTGTGTCTTTTTTCTTTTTAATTTCAACTGGTATGATCTGTTAGTCTTTTGTTTTCCAAAGTATTGCATATGTCTACTGTTACTGGGGCCCTTAACCTTTATATGTTTAAATATTTTCTAGTTCACTTTTTTGAACAAAGGCATTTACTAAGGAGTAAATGTAAACATACTGAAAGTCTAAGTAGTGTTTTCTGTGTTTTCATGTTTCTTTTTCGTCTCTGAATTCCCCTATTCTAGAGATTTCTGATGGTTGCTGTTGTACTTCTTTACATTCTGGAATGCCAGTTTCCTTGTGCTCGTTCCTGTGTGCTTGTTTCATGAACAAAGATATCACCTCAAGACTGTGACCCCATGTGGGTAGCCTATAGAAGGTCCTTGCTACCTCACGCATTATCCAGTGACCGTGCATTAACATACATCTTGGGTTTTGTTGTTGAGAAAAATATGTGGCCCACTGTCCAGCAAATGGCAATGTGGGTGCTGCAGACACTCTTCAAGAGTTCAAGAGCACATCAAGCCAGACAGAGTTCCTCACCTCACCTGGAAACTCTGGAACTAACAGCCAATCATAAGAAAAGATTATCTGTGGACTGAAAACACAGCGGTCTTTCATATCAACCGCCAAGCACTGTTGAGTTCTCAGATTCACACATTCTATCTGTATGAGCTGCATACCTGCAGAGGCAGCATTTAGGTAATTTAGGATTACTTGTGCATGATTCATCAAATCTACAGATGAAATCCACTTCCAGCACTGTCACTGTTATGAGTGACACCGCAGGGCATCCATACAACCAGTGATGATAGACCCATTGTAGCCAAAGAGGCCCTGGTTCTGCCTGTTGTTGATGTTACTGACAGGCCTTCCGCACCTGGTATCCAATAAAATTAACCTGCTTTCCCAGATACAACTGTGTCACTGTGACACAATCGACCACACATCTAGAAACTGTGTTGGGCCCCCAAGTGGCACAACAGAAAAGCGTTTGCCCTATTGTCAGGAGATCACAAATTCGAATCTCAACAATGTAACAGGCATCAAGACATCACAAGAGCAAAATTGGCCGTGCTCTCAGGTTGGGAGGGATGGCATTACTGTCTCTCCTCTGCCAATCTGTGCAACACAAGCCTATGTTGGGTGTCTGTGAGCTCACGTATGCAGAACAGGGCAGATAGAGCTTTCCTCAGAGTGTGTTACCTTGCTGTGTGACACAGCACAGGCAAGAGTATATATATACTCCTGTGTATGTATATATATATATGCACAGGTAGAATATTATACATACTATTTGTAGTGCCTTAACCAGATTATTTGTGGATGATTTGCTGTACAACAAAGCCTCCATAATTCAAATGGGAAAGTTAATTGGTTACTCCAGTTGTAAGTTATGAAACTGAGAAATATAAATAGAATCTGAGTTATATACGTTTAAAAAAGACAACTAAAAATCCTTGAGGACCAATTTTAAATCCTCTGCAACAGAGGCATGGCAAAATATTAAAGACAAAAATGAGTGCATGTACAACAAAGAACAATGTTGGTACCTGCCCAGAAAGTCATCCTGGTCTGGATCTTTGTCATACACTTCTACCTCCAGCTCCTGACCAGGTACTTCATGAACAATTACCTGAAAGACACGTAACACAGTCAAGGTCAAACACAGTCTGATTCACAGAGGACCACTCTCATAAAGAAAATGTCTTGATATATGATTTTGTATTTTTTGCAGAGGTGGTTTAAAAGCTGTTTTTAGTTTTAGATTAGTTAGTTTCAGACTATTATAGCAGAGACATGTTATTGCATGTTTCAGTAACATGACGCTTACACCTTGCATATTACTTTCTTTTTAAAACTGGATGGGTGATGGGTGTGTGTGTGTTTGTTTGTGTGTGTGTGTGAGTCTTACCTCATATATCTCACCCCATTTTGGGCGGTCTGTGTTGTCTTTGTGGTGGGATCTGAAGGTCTGTGGTCCCACTCTGATCAAAGCGTAAGGGTCAGACATGCCTGACATAACACCCTTCACATAGTTATCCTTAGCAGCCAATCTATCAGCTTCCAACAGGTGAATACGGACCACACCCTGAAAAAGAGGAGAAAAACAAGGAAAGAGAATGTGTGTATAAGAAATGTCTGCTTTATCAGGAACACCTGTACATTCATGCAGTTATCCACTCAGCCAATCATGTGGGATATACTCAAACCATCCCATCTGGCAACTGTGAAATACTCAAATCTCAAACCTGAACTACTCAAACCAGCCCATCTGGCACCAACAACCATGCCACGGTTAAAGTCACTGAGATCACTTTTTTCCCCATTCTGATGTTTAATGTGAACCTTAACTGAAGCTCTTGACCTGTATCTGCATGATTTTATGCACTGCGCTGCTGCCACATGATTGGATGATTGAATAACTTCATGAATGTGCAGGTTTACAGGTATTCCTAATAAAGTGGAAAGTGAGTGTATGTACAGATAATTTCGTGTGAGAGCAGCTATGTATGAATGAATGGTAATTGTATGTGTGTATATGCAATTGTGTGCACATGTGTTACCCTGGGCAAAGGAGAGCGAAGCTGTGCAACTGGTAGATTCGGCACTAATGGAACAGTGAGGCGGTTAGGCAGCACCAGAAAGGAGGCAATGGCATCCATTATCATAGTGTCTGACTTCAAGCTGAGAGAGAGTGAAAGCAAAAAAGAATTAAAAGTGGATACAGATTTATCTGGTTGTGCAAGTCATGATTGTACTAAAGCCCTTTTAGCTACCTGTACTACTGCAGAGATTCAATCACTCCAATAGATACAAACAAGTTTACAATTAAATTAATTTATTACACACCTTTTTTTTTTAACCCCATTTTCTCCCAATTTGTTCACTTGCATTTCCCACCCATTGCACATGCTTCCACATCTTTCTCAAGTGTTGCTCATGCTACCGCTCAGTACGGGTATAAAGCAATGTCATTACCTATTTAGTGTTCAAACACTCAACACTATGCTTAGACAGTCTATTTAGTGTTCATTATATTTGTATCTGTAGTCTACACCCAAAGGGGGTTTGTTTGGGGTTTTTTTTTTTTTGGTAACATGAACCTTATTCCCTGGTGGACAATGGAAAACACCAAAAAACTGGGCTGGTGGAAAAAAAGTTATTTTTCATTCACTAATTATAATAATAAATAGAGAGTTGCAGAACAAAACTTTATCCAACTTAACCAAACATCCTGTGGAACGTTCTGACTAGCTTTCTATCTTCTATCTAATGTGACTGAGTAAGCAAGCTAACTATGTTTCAAAGCAATATTTCCCAAATCAAGAAACTGTTATTTACAGCTGACTATGATAGTTATATATACACTCACCTTTTACTTTATTAGGAACACCTTTACAACTGCTCATTTATGCAGTTCTCCAAATATTCAGTTATGTGGTAGCAGCACATTGCATAAAATCATGCAGATACAGGTCAAGAGCTTCAGGTAATGTTCACAGCAAACATCAGGAAGGGGGAAAAAATGTGATTTCTGTGACTTTAACTGTGGCATGGTTGTTGGTACCAGATGGACTTGTTTGAGAAACTGATCTCCGGGGATTTTCACATACAACAGTCTCTCATACAGAATGGTGTGAAAAACAAAAAAACATCCTGTGTGCAGAGGGTTTGCAGGCTGAAACACCTTACTGATGAGAGAGACCAGAGGAGAATGACCAGACTGCTTTGAGCTGACAGGAAGTCTATAGTAACTCAAATAAGCACTCTTTACAACCATGGTGAGCAGAAAAGCATCTTAGAACACACAGCACATCAAACCTTGAGGTGAATGAGCTACAACAGCAGAAGACCACATCAGGTCCCACTCCTCTCAGGAAAAAACAAGTATCTGAGGCTATCATGAGCACAGGCTCACCGAAACTGGACAGCTGAAGACTGGAAAAAGACCAGGTGATTTTTTTTTCTAATCTTCAGCTGTCCAGTTTGGGGGAGCTTGGCTGACAGGAGTGGAACCTGACGTGGTCTTCTGCTGTTGTAGCCCATCCACCTCAATGTTCGATGTTTTGCGCATGCTGAGATGCTTTTCTGCTCACCATGGTTGTAAAGAGTGATTATTTGAGATACTATATCCTTCCTGGCAGCTCGAACCAATCTGGCCATTTTCCTCTGACTTCTCTTATCAACAAGGCGTTTCCACCCATTCTGTGTACAAGCCAGAGACTGTCGTGTGTGAAATTCCCAGGAGATCAGCAGTTTCTTAAATACTCAAACCAGCCCATCTGGTACCAACAACCACACCACAGTTAAAGTCACTGAAGTCACTTTTTTTTCCACATTCTGATGTTTGATGTGAACATTAACTGAAGCTCCTGACCTGTGTTTGGATGATTTTATGCACCATGCTGCTACCATGATTGGATAACTGCATAAATGAGCAGGTGTATAGGTATTCCTATTAAAGTGGACAGTGAGTGTGTGTGTGCGTGTGGGTATGTA
The DNA here is from genome assembly GCA_022758105.1 of Pangasianodon gigas. Taxonomy (NCBI): domain Eukaryota; kingdom Metazoa; phylum Chordata; class Actinopteri; order Siluriformes; family Pangasiidae; genus Pangasianodon; species Pangasianodon gigas. Next base: position 6,305,794 of record CM040455.1, on the reverse strand, counting down.
TGTATATACATGCTGACAATAATATTTTATCAAATTTACTTAAGTTTTTGAGTTTGTTACATTCCAGAAAGATCAGAAAATTTTGCTGCATGCTATCAGAATCTATTATGAAGCTTGGAAGCAGTGCTGATGCGAGTCAAACTGGGGTCCTTTGGGGTCCTTTTCATTATAAATCCTGTATGATTTTCCAGGAAAATTTTCATTTAATAACAATGGAGAACAATCACTTACAAACAACAAATAACATGCATAAGGAAAGTACAAGTTAATATTTTTAAAACAACAGGTTTTTAACCAGTTAAATATTTAAAATAATAATATCAAATTGTCCCTTAAAAAACAATTATTTCTACGTGACTCACTTGAGTCCTGGAATGTCCAATAGGTTGGTTAGACCAGTCCAGTTGATGTCCAGCTTCTGATGAAGAGGAGAAAAAGGAGAAAGTTTGATGAGGAAGAAAAGAGGGAGACTTGGCACTTCCAGAATAGAATAATCTATATTAACAAGATCAAGGTAGGTATATCATAGTGTGAAAGTGCAGCATTGATATAATAAAAGACAAACTAAATCGAGTACAGACTTCGGGAAAATGATTGAAAAGAAGAAAGGTGTAGATGGCTGTGAGTGTACAGGAACTTACAGGCCTACGAATGAAGAACATAGTGAGCGCTCCTACAATGGGCACATTGCCGATCAAAGGCTCCAAAATCACTCTCATCATACCGTTCAGCTGAGAAAGACAGTGTCAAAGAATATTTCTTCACCTTCATGTAATTACTCTACTCTTCGTACAGTAATTAGGGTTTATTCTAGAATGACAGTATACTAATTATGTAATTATGGTAATTACAGTTTGATATATGGTCTGATGTTTTAAAACTAGGCACGGAGCAAAGTATGAGTTAAAGCTCACCTGTATCCCTTTCACTCCAGCTTTACAGAAATACCTCTTCACCTCCACATTTATCTCCACATTCCCCACATAACTGCACAAAAGTGAGATTTACAGTTACACAGCCATCTAGATAATAATGCAAAAAAAATATCTGTCCAAACAAGAACATTTTTTATTATGTATTTTAAATTCCTTGGCAACAATAATTAACTTTGGTAAGTGAGAAATTTTTGTTTAAGAGAAATTTTTGTTTGCATGCGACATTAGTTTAACACCTGAGAATAAGGCCAAAATCAAACATTTGCTGACAAACTTGGAGTGTCCAGCAGCCACTGTAACAATATCCAAGCTTTTAGATGAGCAAGCCCATTTGCCTGGAATTAAAATATTTTAAAAAGTGATTGCCCAGGGCAGCTGTCTAACTCCCACAGCAAATGGCAGCACAAATGGAAGATTACAGTTAGCAAACGGTTAGATACATACACAGACCAAAAACCTATTTACGTGTGAGATTTGCCCCTACTACTTAAACAAAATGTGTAATAGACAAAATGTTTTTCTTTTGATAAGAGCTGGCACACAACCTCCATATCCTCCATTTATTTGCACTTAGATCCTAACTCTCTCTGTGTAGTCAGATACATAAGTATTAAATATTACACAAACATCTACAAAATATTGTTAAAAAAACATTTTAGATTCACCTGATGTAAACATCCAGGAGCACTTGTCCTTTTTCATTCTCGGTATGAGTCTTCACTCCTACAACCTTCATAGCCTGTAAAAACAAGGATATGCAGATTTTTGCATTATGAGACCAAAACTGTTGTTCCAGAAATCATGCTCCTATTAATGTTGTATAAAGAAGATAGGGCCATAAGACAAAGTCCAAATCTAATCTGCTTCATCATTCAAATCGGCTTTGTGGCAAACATTCGTAAATGTAAAACATACATACTTAACTACTGTACATGTTGCACTTTATTTATTTCTGTATTCTTTATCTATGTGTATAAATATACTGACAGTTCAGAAACACTAAACTAAATATATAATTTTCATTAATTTTCATTCTGATAAAGTCTGATAGCTGAAATTCATTTCTTAGTCAAATATAAATAGTGAAAAATTAATAAATAAAAATTAATGCCTATGGATAAATTTATTTGTGTCTAAAATGATTTTTTAAAAGTAGTTCTTACTTAAAAACAAGTAGTTTTCATTTAGAACTTAGAGATGTCAATAACAAGTGCTCTGCCTGTTTGGGAATTGGGAAATCCTGAGGATGGTGGCAGGCAGAGGAGACAGTTGCAGTTGCAAGTGATGTTTAATTATTCGCAAACAATCCAAAATGTGAGACAGTATCATGATCAGAAAACAGGCAGAAATTCAGGCGATCAGTAAACCACATAAACGAGACAAAATCCAAAAATTTGAGAAACCAGGAAGCAGAACATAATCAAATACCCGAATAGCAAAACACACAGAAAAGGCTTGGAGGAATACACTTCGCACCGGAACAAAGAAACACAAGGACTTAAATACACCAACTAATAAGCGAAGAACTGAAATCAGGTGAGAGTAATCATGACACATTAAGGAAACAACCAGTGACAAGACAGGGGCACAGACAAGACATACACCAAAATAAAATGCACATGGCCATATATATAAAAACACATAAAACCCCGGAAGAACTGGCAGCTGTGATGTGGTGAAGCATACACAGGACAGATGGCCAGGATTCAGTAGGCAGAGCAGAGACACCACCCTCAAAGCTATTCAGAGCTAATAGTTGTTTAAACAATCAATCAGGGCACAGCTGTCTAAATAACAGGGCACAGCTGGGCAACAAGAAACACCTGTCTGTCACATGTTCCAATAGTTTTGATCACTCAACAAATGGATGGGTTCAAACAAAATGTGCCATGCTCTAAGTTTCTTTCTCCTTATGTTTCCTCAATTCATTGCTCTCATAACAACAACTGGAGATGCACACAGAGATGTCATTAACGTTATGTCCATTGCTGTTGAAGTGTCTTGCCACTAAAAAGGAGAAATCCTTCATTCTGATTGAACAAAGATGCTCAGCCAGTGGTACAAACAATCGGCCAGTGTTCTCTTGGTTTCTCCAGTGTATAGCTGATTACATTTCTTACAGGAAAGACAATAAACAGCTCCTGTAGTGGTGCACGAGGACAGATGGGTAATAAAAAAAAATGATCCTTTAGGACCTTTCATTTCTGTATTAATGAATCTAGAATGATTGCATGCAAGAGTGCCACAGGTTCTATTAGCCTGATCACTTAATTCCCTCAAGCAGGTCTTTAAAGCTTTTGTCCCGTCTGTAGGAAATGAGTGGAGAATCCTTAAAAAGGGGAGCTGTCTCCGGATCGTCATAGAAGATTTTCATAGGATGGTCCCATTTTAATGGGTAAAGTCTTTCCCAGTCGTGCATCTAGAAATGTTTTAGGGCTCTCAATCCATCCTTGTTAGGAATGACTGTACATAGGATTTTGATCCATCCATGCTTATCCTACACAGGGTTGGCCATCATTTTTAATTCTGTAACTAAATAACATATCTGGATTTTCTCTGCATGTCAGCAGAAATGAGACCACCCAGATAGTCCCTCAAACAAACCCCTGTACATGACCACTCTAACTGTGATTTGCTAGGGAAAAAAAATGATTCCACAGCAGTGGCTATATGAAATACAGGCTAGCAGCAGGTGAAGATACAAGCCCCAGTGGCAGAGCACTTAAACAGCTACATTTAAACAGCGACTTTTTTCCTTCACTTTTTTCCTATTGTCTATATTCTTCTAAAAAGACATGTATTACTGAATAAAAGGAGGTGTAGAAAAGATTTGTAGCTTCTTAAAAATTATATGTACTTTATTTACTTTGAAATTTATACACTGTGTCTTTATATATATATATATATATATATATATATATATATATATATATATATATATATTGCAACAACAATTCATTTATGCAATTTTATGCATTAATTCTAGCTCTTTTGCACTTGTACAACCACTGCTCCCCTTTTTTCGCTGTGACCAATGAGACAAATAAACAAAGCAATGAAGGAAAGCAATGAGTGAATTTTAAAATGGCCCAAATGTCTACTTGTAGTGAGAACAAACAAATTTGCCCTAAACAATAAATAATATTATGTAGTGATTCCCAATTACTAAACAAACAGCTACTGAATGTATGAAATAAAAGAATGGGGCAAGAGTGAGTCATTTGTCAGTGACATGCATAGAGCGTGTTCATCTAGACCAAATTTCATCCTCATGTGCTCATGAGCTGTTATCAGCAGAAAAACAGAAACACTACCACAATTTTTTTTTTTTTTTTTACCAGGCATTACTACTGCTATTTTCCTTTTAACTTCAGGAGGATATGCTGTGCTCTCTATTACCATTAACTCAGTAATTATAAGTCAAGACGAGCGATCATTCACAAACATCTGCTAGGAAACTCTAGCTACCACTGTCTGCTACAGCAATGTAAGAATTGATAAATATACATATTGGTCCTTATAAAGTTCTAAGGCAAAAAATGCTATTCCTATTTCATAAAGAATCATGAGGGCCTAATATAGAATGTTTTTTATTTGTTATAAATATAGAACTTTTCACAGTCAGTATATAATTCCATACATGTTATTTTATAGTGTTAATAATGTAAATATTATTCTAAACAAGAAAATTAACTGGTAGTGAGACAAACCTTGTCACCGAAGTCAATCTTGGTGAAGCTGAGGGTCTGCAGGTGTACACTGGATGCTCGGATGGATGGTGCAATGCTCTCCGTTAGCAACTTCTCCAAGTACTGACCAATAAATGGCCATGCTTGCTGGATGACCTGCAGATGTGTATACATACATACATACATACATACATACATACATACATAGAGAGAGAGAGCGAGAGAGAGAGAGAGAGAGTGAGAGAGAGAGCGAGAGAGAACTGTTCAGTGCAGTTATATAATCATCTATTAAAAAACTAATGTGATTTTGGTGAATTGAATTTGCAATTACATATTTCTTTCCTCCTGCTACGTAAATTGAATTGACATTTATTAATGTGAAACATGACTTGCTTTTTCTTTTATGCTTACATGGTTCTCCTCTAAATGTCCAGTTTATAAAACTGACACACAAAGCATAAACATATTTCTGACAATTATTAGCACTGAACACCATAAAATGTTTGATAACATTAAGAAGAACTGTATTTATTTTATTTATTAATAACCAAAAACTAATACACAGTTTTAATCAGGGTCCTGTTATTTACGACTCCATTATTTACACATTTAAGACAAAACCATTATCGACAAATCCTGGCATTAAATTTAAATATATCTGAATAATCTTTTTGGACACCAGATATCGCTCAAATGATAACACATGCATGATATGGTTGCTGTCTGTTAACACTAACACATAATATTGATAGTCTCTTGTACATCTTATACATTCCTCTCTCCCATTCTCTCTCTCTGTCGCTCTTTTTATCAATTAAACCAAACATAAGCCTAAAAGATACAATTAATGTTACCACATCATTACTGTCTCTCTCGATGTCACACCATCACAAACACACTGCTGCTATAATCCTCTCATCTGTGTTTGTTTTGCTGCCATAGCAATGCACTGCTATATTCAACATGTGATCTCAACCGACCAGAGACAATTTCCTGTACAAGGGGATTTCTTAATATTTTTATATGACATTTACATAAGCTACACACTGTTTTAGAAGACATGCTCTGAGATGGGCAAACGTGCCAGAAGGACAACCATCTCAGGAACAGAGGGAAGGAGGAATGCAGCCACATACAGCGAGGTCCTTGAAAAAACCCTGCTCCAGACTGCACACAACCCTAGACTGAGGCGAAGGTTCACCTTCCAGCATTACAATGACCTAAACCACACGGCACGGCCAAGACAATGCCAGAGTGGCGTCAGGACAAGTCTCTGAATCTCCTTGAGTGGCTAAACCAAAGCCCAGATTTGATCCCTATAAAATATCTGTGAAGAGACCTGAAGATGGCAGTTCATAGTGGCAATCTGATTGAGCTTGAGAAGATCTGTAAGGAAGAATGGAAGAAACTGCCCAAGTCCAGGTTTGCTTGTAGAAAGTTACCCAAAAAAGACTCAAAGCTGTTATTGCTTCTACAAAATACAGAATAACAGGTCTGAATAAGTACTTACTGAAATGAGAAGTTTTCAGTTTTTGCTTTTTAATAAACTTGCAGAAAAATTATTTTCGCTTTGTCATTATGGACTATTGTGTATAGATTGATGGAAAAAAAATTCAATTTTAATCCATCTTAAATCTATAAGACAATAAAATGTGCTAAAACTGGAGGAGTCTGAATATCTTTCAAAGGCTTACACTTGTATTGGTATAAAATCAGAACAGTTGGTACATACCCTGGGATGAGACATTTATTGCTTTTATGAGACATTTAAAAGAAGTGAACGGAGCATAGGTTAACATACTCATGGGGTGTGGTAGGCAAGTGAGTCCAGAGCAACTATTACACAAACTCAACTGTTTGGCCCTGCTTTTTTTTTTTGTTTTTTTTGGTTACACAGTGATTTCATCTAGTCCATTCTTAGAGCACAGGCCTGACTTCAGATCAAGCAGATTAGTAACTGGCTTCTGGCTAGTGGAATGGTGTGTGTTCTTCCTGTCCTTCCTTTTTCATATAATGCTAATTTGGAAAATCTGGCAGTAGCAGGTTTTGAACTCTACAGCTGAAAAGTATCTCAAGCAAAACACATCTATGCCAGGAAGTGGCTGTATGCCAATGTGCGTGCGTGCATGTGTGTGTCTGTGTGTGTGTGAGTGTGTGTGTGCACAGCAAAACTGATGGCTTTTACGGAACTATCTGCCGGTTTTCTTGAGCCAAGCATGAGGTTTTACACAGGGTTATATACATTTCTTTCCTGTTGTGACTAAACCTCTCCAGACACACAACTGTACAAGAGAGGATAAAAACCTGAACTTTCTTTTTTTTTTTTTTTTACCTTATTATTGTAAAGGTTTTCATGACTTATACAACTGTTTTATGTAACAAAAGACCAAAATAAAGATGCTGTACATTTATTAAAAGATTGTGAGAGGTTAGGAGACGTAGTGAGTTTCTCTCTTCTGCCATTTTGGGAGGGCTAGAGGTGGAGCGTAAGTTGGGGTTTTGTGGTTTCGTGTAACCGCTGAAAACTGCTAAAGGCAGTAAACACATATTTCATAAAACTGAATAGAGAGACATACCTTATTAAGCCATTCAACCTTCTCCACATCTGGGAAATTGACCTGTGGGATATAAGTAAACAAATGTTTGTGAATACTGCATGTATCATATTGCATCAGATGCACCAGAAAAGATGTGAGAAAGGAAGTGGTTGCAGCAAATACACAGCTCTTCCATAGCCACCTAAACCCAAAACTTTCATTACTATAACAGACAGACATGCCTTTTATGGATAAAATAGTGGCCATATTCCTCAGAAGGAATTTTACCCGCCCTCATAGAAACACATGCCAGGACATTTGGGAATGGACAGCATGAACTGCCAAGACAGGATCAATAAAATACACTGGAGATGGGGGCTGGGACACAGAGACAGAGACAGAGGGTGAGGGACAGTTAGCAAGCAGGCCATGTAGTTGCTCAAAACAAAGGTAATTATAGGGCAAACGGTGTTTACTGGGTAGGGTGGAAGACTGTTATTTCATACACATGCTGCCTCTGAATTCTTTAACAAAGCTCTAGATCTAAGCACCATTTCAACATTTCATACAGTTTTCAGAATGACACAGTTTATAGTCACTAGCACACATTACCACACTAAACAAAGCGGTATGCAAAGCGAATACTACTGTCCTGAACAGCAGATATACAGCAGCCTGTGAGGTTTGTTTTTATTTTGTTTTCTGAATGCTTCATTAGTGCAGCAGCTCAGCACACATCCTGCATGCTGCACAACAGTTACACTTCCTATCAGCTCATTAGGATTCTTTTAATCAGAAATCCTGTAGATAAAGAGAGAGTATAAACTCATCGTGTGGCCTCGGCACATGCGTGTAACGGTTAAGGACTTTTTTCACTCCGAGTGCACCAGGTTGTGTTGCAGCGTCACACACACACACACACACACACCCACACTTCTTTCGTCTGCTTTTATTTGTTCGGCTTTATTTAGCTTTCTCACCCAAGCAGGCAGGTCTTTTTGGCTCCTGTACACACTGCAGGATGATTCATGCTCTCCGTTCAGCAGCTGTATGGCGGACCTCAGCCTCGCCTCTTTGGCTTCTCGAGTGTGTTTCCATCCCGAGTAGAGCGCGAGCCCAAACACCACCAGGCTGCTGCTCACGCGGTAATATCCAGCCAGGTAAATGGGCAACAAAGCTGTGAGACATTTCCCAAAAGTCCACAGAATGCCCAGGGCATCAATTCCCCTGGCTTCAGGGATCGGGTTCTGGTTGTCTGTGGGTTCGCTTGGTTGCTCCTTTGCTGAAGAGCTCGGCCCTGGATCTTTCTCTGACATCTTTGCACTATTTTTAAATAGTTACTTTAGATTCCAGACAGCGAGCAATGCAGTAAAACAGTTCAGAGCTTAAATGCTGCATCCGCTCTGGCTCCAAGTTCTAGCTGCGATGTTCGTGTTCGATTAAAAATGTGCGGAAAAAGCGCGTCGCAGTGCGGATCTCACCGAGTCGTGACTCAGCTCCAAAGAATGGGAGTTTTCCCCTCCTCTCTCGCTAATGGAGCCTGAAACGCGCTCGCGCACACTCTTCATGCCCTGAAATGCGCTCGCGCACGCTCTTCATGCCCCCTCTCTGCCTGCCTCTGCTCTCGAGCCAGAAGTGGAAACGCCCAAAAAGTCTGTGTGTGTGTGTGTGTGTGTGTGTGAGACAGCAGAACTGAGCTGAGCTGAACCGAACGATTTTCTGTTTAATTTTTGTTTTGTATATATATATATATATATATATATATATATATATATATATATATTTGTTTTTTTTGTGTGTGTGTGTATATATACATACACACACTGAAGACAGTTGGGTTTGAGATCAAAAGATGAATATGATCAGAATTTCATCTTTCATTTCCTGATATTTACATCTCAGCAAACTGCGGACGTCCCCGGGACATTAAAAACGTTTGCAGGATATTATAAACGTTTGCAGGACATTATAAACGTTTGCAGGA
>CM040455.1:6256982-6296549 GCA_022758105.1 Pangasianodon gigas | reverse complement strand
CGGTTAATAAGGTTACTGACAACAATATGAAATATTATAATAATAATCTTCTGTTACTCTACCAACACAGTATTGTGTAGTGTAGCTAGTATAGTGTCCCATACCTGAGTCTGGCCTGCTATTATCCAAATCAGTGTCTTTACGATGTCTGTTCACTATATTCACCTGAAGATTCATTTTCTCCATTTTCTCCAATCAAGCTAGGACCATAATAAAAAGTGATGTTTATAAACTGTGTGCAATGAAAACATATAAAGGCACAAACTGGTACAAACACATTTTAGGTGTACGAACACACACATAGAGCTGTCTTTTGACATCACAAATGAAAAGTGATTTGCTCAGTAACAGACTCTTGAATGACACTACAGGCCTTCTTAATCTTAATTTCTCAAAAACACAAAGGCCTTGGGTTCAACAGTAACAAGATGTGTCAATACACAGTCAAAAGATGATTGCAAAAACTAGAGGATAAAAGATGCAGGGATAAATGAGCAATACAGACTCCATTTTAAATTCAATACACATGCTGTGGTTTTGCTAGCTATAATGGGATGTGATATGGCGAGAATGAATGCACACGCTGACCGTCTTGCAAATCAATTTTTAATTCAGATGTTAGTGTCCGTTGGTGATGGTTCTATTAGAAAGTATAAAATCTTTGTAGCAGTAGTTGGTAATTAGTTGGTGCAGTGTGTGTGTGTGTGTGTGTGTGTGTGTGTGTATACACTCACCGTCTGCTTCCGCTTGTACACCTGCAATTCATGCAGTTATCTAATCAGCCAATCATGTGGCAACAGTGCAATTGCTTGGAAAAGTCCTCAGTATGTGTAAAAAATAAGAAGTTTTGCAATAACTACAGTTTGCGTAATAACTAAGAATTTGTGGAATAATTACAATACAATATGTGTAATAACTAAAAATTAGTGCAATAACTACAATATGTGCAATAGCCAGACATTTGTGCAATAACGACAGTATGTGTGTGACAGAGCACAACTCAAGGACACAGCAGAGTGAGACATGGTGAGATTACTGGTGAGCATTTATTTTTTTGTCCGTGCCCTGCACAGGAATAAGAAAGCAAAAAAAGAAAAATTAAACAGAAAATCATCAGCTTTCCACTGGCTCAGTCCAGTTCAGTTCAGTTCAGTTCAGCTCAGTTCTGCTGTCACACACACACACACACACACACATATCAGCCTTGCTCACTGAGAGCTCACTCATTCCCCACCACTCCCATTGCAGACTCCTGCTAAACCATGCCCCTGCCTGCCACAGTAACCCCACCACCCGATGTAGGCAGGGGAGCTAGCCGGCCTGCGAAAATCAGTCATTACCATCAGCACCCCCAGCCTGTGGACCACACCCGATCCATTCGTCTTTGAAATGTGGCTGGCACCTCAAAAAGCATGAACAGAAGTGTGACAAATTGGTGTAAAGTGAACTGTGCAGAGAAAGCCATTTTTCCGCAACAGGGGAATCTGCCAATAGGCCTTGGTAAAATCCAGGGTCGAATAAAAACGAGCCGTGCCTAGCCGATCCAGGAGCTCATCAACGAGAGGCATTGGATAAGCATCAAATTTATAAATCGCACTTACAGAGTTCTGGTTACATCATCAACCCAGTGGCAGACTGAGTCTCCTGACTAAAGGCAGAAAAAAGTGCCCCAAACATCAAAATTATTTGACCAAAGTGGTTATATAATATATATAAAGAAAGGTGATGGCGACTAGGTTAAAGGCTAAAAAAGACATCACAGCCACCAGGAAAATATGAGTCTGACCACACTGACAGCGCCCTCGCGGCTAATAACAATGCCACAAGACGGCTTACAAGTGGAAGTTATAGGATAGCCAGTAAACTTGGAGCTGATTCTCAGATAAATAAGAGACTTTCAAGATTCTGGCAGAGCCTTGATGCTATCGCTGGAGAAATGGTGAAGGTAAATTTGAGATTGGACAAAGCAGAAAAGTGAATAGCACAGGGTGAGGAGAGGCTGCAAAGCTCAGACAAGGTAATGGCTGAAATGCCAAAGTTGCAAAAACCAAAAAAAAAAAAACCAAGGAAGAGACGCAATAACTCTGATAAACTGGCACACGGCTTTAGGGAAAGCTATTTCACTGACAACCCTGGCAAAAATGTGTTACGTCTATTGAAGTAAATGCTGAGTCATAATGAAAGGAAATGTTAATGCTTAAGTCACGATACACTGTACTGTTTGATGCCATTAAAGACAATAACAGAGGGCCCTCTCACATGCATGGTTGATGGAGGTTTTCCTCCTGAGTCCGCACAGTTAGACTTTGGCAAGGTCAGCTATGGGATCTCACTCTAGGAACTTAGTTTACCTTCTTACCTTAATTGTACAAAAATTGCTTCATGTGTTCACATTGTTTGATGTTGTTTGTGATGTTCAGGAGGAAGGCCTATTTTGCTTAGAGGAGGAGAGTAGGGAGGAACTTTTTTCCTTTACTTCTGTATGATGCAAAGACAAAATAAATTATGAAATTATGACACTACAGAGTGATATAAAATACTTAAAACACAGTTGGTGCCTATATTATTACCAGCTTTAAATAGAGTACTAGAAAAGGGAGAGATTCTTCCATTCTGGAGGGAAGCAATAATTTCAGTCATCCCTCAGAATGGTAAGGAGACATTGGATTGTGCGAATTACAGGCCAATTAGTATCTTTAATTTAGATTATAAACTGTTTACATCCATATTAGCACATAGAATTGAACAAATATTGCCCAATCTTGTGCATGTGGATCAGACTGGATTTATATTACATACAAATATAAGGAGAACCTTACACATAAGGAGACACAGTAATGAAAACAATATTCAGGCAATGTTGTTGGAATTAGATGCCAAAAAGGCATTTGGCTCAGCAAGATGGATTTTTTTATATAAAGTTTTAAGAAGATTTGGATTCCATGTCACATTTTTTTTTTAAGTTGTTCAAGCAATTTATGATAGTCCTAGGGCAAGAATAAAAATAAATGGGAATCATTCAAATGCATTTAATTTAGCATGTGGAACTCAACGAGGATGCCCCATCTCCCCTCTCTTATTTATTGACCCTGTGAGTCAGTCAACAAGACAAAATAAAGATATCAAGGTTATTGAGTTGTTCGGCAGCAAGCAGAACTATTTGAAGAACTATTTGCAGATGATGTGCTGGTTTGTCTGGGACAGCCCATGCAATCATTTCAGAACTTACTGACAGCATTAGAGTACCTCAGATCCATACTGGATGTTAACTTAATACACAGAAAACTCAGTTAATTATATTTACTTGTACTGTTCCTAGTAGTCTCAGAGCTCTATATAATCTCAAATGGGAGGCAAATACAAATAAGAACCTGCGCATTACTCTACCCAAAGAACTTTCTAATTTGGCAAAGGTACGTTATGATAAAAATTAAGACTGATATGAAAAGATAGAACCTTACCCATGCTCTGTCATTGAGCTCTAGCTAGCTAGCAATTCAAGAAACCTGTCCAAAATTATTTCAAAACTGTATAAAGGATTTCTTATCTCTAGAAAGGATACCACATTATACACTAAGGAAAAATGGGAGATAGAAGGCAGAATATCACTTTCAAAAGAAATATGGGAGAAAATATGCCAAAGTCTAAGGGGAGAATTCTTTAGACTGGAAAGAATTCTGTTGAAAAAATATCTCTCTCTTTTTTTTTTTTATCACGCCACTGCAGAAACACCACCAAGGTTCTGATACAGAGTGCTGGAGAAAATGTGACTCTAGTGATGCAAATCATTTTCATATCTTTTGGACTTGTCCCACTTGTTCATCAAACCCTATCTACAATTTTACAAATTAATATCCCTTCTGAATTTTAATCTCTGTATCGAGGAAATGTCCATCTGGACTTAATAAAAAGTGATATAAAATTATTGAGAATGTTGTTAGCTGCAAGTAAAAAAGGAATAACTAAGAAATGGCTATCTCCAGAACCTCCACAGATTAACAATTGGATAGATTTGATAGATTGAATTGTATATGCCGTTTTTGTTATAGAAAGATTGACCCACTCACTAAGAATGCAGAAGACTGTATTTTGCCATGTTTGGTGTAAATTGATGGAATAAATAGCACACTTTGCATCCAGACTTGGTATAAACTGGTCGCTTTCCTTTATATTCATTTTAAGTGAATTGACACATGGTTTCCTCACCCTCCTCCTCCAGACAGACAAATATATACAGCACTATGTATATTTACATAGAGATCATTGTGTGTGAAAATCCCAGGAGATCAGCAATTTCTGAAATTCTCAAACCAGCCCATCTGGCACCAACAATCATGACACCGTTAAAGTCACAGAGATCACATTTTTCACATTCTGATGTATGATGTGAACAATAACTGAAACTCATTACCTGTATCTGCATGATTTTATGCATTGTGCTGCTGCCACATGATTGACTGACTGGATAACTACGTAATTGAGCAGGTGTACAGGTGTTCCTAAAGTGACCGATGAGTGTACATTGAATCTCATTTTTACTGGGCATTGGACCACTCTTCCAGTTTTCTTTAATCAAACACTCTGCGTGGCTTCTGTCCATATAATAATTCAAAAGGCGTGGGGTATCTCCCAGACTGCAAATAATAAGGCTTCCAATTATTCCAATTTCAGATATCTTTGTGCATGAACTTACAAATCATGTTCTTAAGTGTTTGATTAAAGCACTCCACTAACCCATCCATTTGCAGATGATTCAATTCAATTCAATTTTATTTGTATAGCGCATTTTAACAATGGACATTGTCACAAAGCAGCTTTACAGAAATAAATACATTCAAAATAGATTAAATCAAAATAAACTGTAAATGTGTGAATATATCCCTAATGAGCAAGCCAGAGGTGACAGTGGCAAGGAAAAACTCCCTGAGATGATATGAGGAAGAAACATTGAGAGAAACCAGACTCAGAAGTGAACCCATCCTCATCTGGGTGATAACGGATAGTGCAAATAATTACCTTCTATAACTGTATACTACATGGTCAAAAGTGCAATTGCATAACCAGGAAATTCATCATAGTTTTCACATTAAGTCTATTTTGTTGAAGTTATCAAATTGTTCAGTGATGCAGACTTGAGTACAAAACTGTTTTTGGCAATTGCAGTCCAAAGCCATCTTCATGGTTTCTAAGTGATACCATCCACAGTAATCTCATGTATCTTTAGGATATCCGTGTGGGGCCATCCTCAGCAGCAGCAAGTGGTTTCCATGAGCTGAGAACTCCAATCAGAAGTAGGGCATCAGGCTCGATCAGGCAGGTCCGGAGAACAGAAGGGGTCAGGATCACTGGTATCTCAGGAGTAGCATGTGTAGCTTGACAGAGTGAGAGAGAGAGCAACATAGATTATTAGGTATGCTTATTGTCATATAATGGTTAAGGACAATGTACATTGTGTGCACAGTGGAAGCAGGGACTCCGGCAAGACTAGCTATGACAGCGTAACTAAAAGGGAGGGCCAGAAAGTAACACAGACATGAAGGCGCCCTGGGACATAAAGCAGCCAGCCACTCCACTGTCAACAAACCTGAGTTAATGCATGAGAGTGGGGGGGCAACAGCATCCAAACATTCCAGTTCACCACAATACTCTATGCCCATGAACCCTCAAGATCTGCTCCTTTACCTAAGAAAAAACTATTCACAAAAGGCTTGACTAAACAAATATGTTTTCAGTCTAGACTTAAACAATGAGGCTGTTTCTGAGTCCCAAACACTGATTGGAAGGCTGCTCTGTAACTGTGGGGCTTTGTAAGAGAAAGCTCTGCCCCCTGCTGTAGCCTTCACTATTCGAGGTACCAACAAATAGCCTGCACCTTTTGATCGAAGTAGGCATGGCAGATCATAAAAGACGAGAGGTTCGCTCAGGAGAGATACATTGATCTAGCTGCACTAAGAGCTTTTCTATAGCTCTGGAGGCTCTCCTCCCACGCTGTTTGAAATACTACCAATTTAGTTTGACACCATGTACTGTATGTTCTAATTTTCGAGTAGTCTGCTTGTGATATCATTATACCAGGGTGCTAGTTTTTCTCTATAATTTTTTGTGATAATGATAAAGTGCGGATCACTTTAATCCCTAATAATTTGTACAGTTCATTTAGTGTACATGACATAAATGATGTGCCTTGGTCAGTCAGGATCTCTTTTGGGATCCCAATTTGGGAGATTACTCAAAACACTACCTTGCTAAGCTCTTCGTGGCAATCATCCTCAGAAGTACGGCTTCGTGATATCGCATCACATAGTCCACCAGAACTAATATGAAGCGATATCCTCATGCTGACTGGTCTAATGGCTCAATGAAATCCATACCAATCCTGTCAAATGGGATTAATGGCATGTTAGAGATGGCCTACAGATTCACCACCTGACATACGCAGCAAGACGCACACCACGAATGCCTGGCCAGTAAAAATAAGCCAATAGCTGTGCTAGTGTTTTCTCTACCCCAAAGTGCCCTGTCATCGAGTTATAATGAGCCACATGAAAAGCAGTCTCCTGTGGCTTTTCTGTACCAATAACTGGGTCATGGATTCTCTGGTTTGAGTGTCCCGAATCACTCAGTATAACTAGTCTTGAATAGTAGAAAAATGGGGAAAGGTTAGCACTGTCCCAGCTTGGACATTCTCCCCGTCAATCAATGCCATCTGATACAACGCATTCTTTAAAGTATCATCCTGTGACTGTTCCAGTGAGAAATCCTCTAGGGGCTCGAGGTGAGGGGTCGGGGTTCTTCAAAACTGTCCCTCGAGGCTCACTGTCCTGCAGAGTTTAGCTACTACCATAATCAAACACACCTGAACAAGCTAACCAAGGTCTTCAATATTACTAGAGAATTAAAGGCAGGTGAGTTTGGAGGCTGGAGCTAAACTCTGCAGATTTGAAGATTTGACAAGCATAAGCTATTGTATGTCAATCATAAACATAATTACTGTAAAATACTGTTCATTTTTATTATTTGTTGTTATTTGCTTATATTACATCTGTTCATTTCTCAAAAATTTAGTAAAAAAAAACCCTACTTTTCAATTCCATAAAAGTCTGATCATATGAATTTGACATATTCAGTCCATTTATTTGCAAATCAGAAAAAAAAAATCTTCTATCTGAATCTTTAAAGAAAAAAGAAAGTCTTTCTATCACATGTACTTTATATTGTGTATTATATCTGGCCATTCTTCACCTGTGGGTGGCTCTAGCTTTAACCATTTTCTTGTAATTGTCTTTTTGCTGGGTGCCAGGAGAATTAACATCAGCTTCTTAACATTGTTGTGATAAGAATCAAATGAAACACATCAAATGAAATATTACACAAATATAGTGATTCACAATTAAAAGGAATTGCCACCCCAAAATATAGATAGATATTGAGGTTTCTGTAAACAGCTGTATAACCAAAATTTGTTGTGTGCCATGACACAAAGATGGCTGTCATGGTTAAACCAAGTGAAAAAAAAAAAACCAACTGGTGGCTTTGCAATGCCAATACATACAGGTAATCACTCAAAAAAAAAAAAAAAATTTAAATAAATAAATAAATAAATAAATAAACAGTCTTTTTATGTTTTGTCCTGAAGCATTGCTAAGGTTCTTAAGCACCCATATATTACTGCTGAGTTGAGAAAAGTTTGTTAAGGAAGGAGGATATGTTACACAAATTGTAAATGAACAATAAAACTATACTTCCTAACTGTACACTAACAAGGTGGGATAACAAGATAAGTGTGGCTTAATAAAGTGGAAGTGTCATTGTTGTGCGGAGAATGGTTCACCTTATAAAGGAAGGAGATGGAGGCAAAGAAGATTCAAAAGACCACAGTTTGAGAACTGCACATATATAAAATGTCTACACAAGGTTTTTGTGATGTAAAAAATGAAACCAAGATAAATCATATCATATATTTTTCCACCTTTAATGTGATATAGCAACCAACACAATTCGAGTGAAAATCTGAACTGTTTGGGGGGAAAAAAAGAAAAAGAATAAACATACAATACATACAAACCGTAGTAGCATAAGTGTGCACACCCTTTTATAATGGGGCATGTGACTGTGTTCATAACTGAACAATCCCATTCATGTTCAAGTCATATTCAAAAGTAATAATCACACTCCTGCCATCAATGAAGTGATACTGATTAACCCCAAATAAAGATTAGCTGTTTCTGTAGGGTTTTCTTAACAATTTCTGGGACTTATCTGACTGCTGAAGCCATGGTCTGCAAACAGCTGACAAAACATGCAAGGGATCACACAGTCAAAAGGTGTCAATCAAGAGAGGGGTACAAAAAAAATTCCAAAACATTAGATGTACAATGGAACACCTATAAAGGCCATCATCATGTGGAGAAAATGGGGCACCACAGTGACATTACCAAGAACAAGAGGTCCTTTTTGACAAAAACATATCAGGGAGGATGCCAAGAGACCTACGGCAACATTAAAGGAGCTACAAGAATATCTGGCAAGTACTCGTCATGCCCTGCATGTGACAAAGATCTCTTGTATTCTTCATGTCTGGGCTATGGAGCAGAAAGAAGCACTTTCTCATGGAAAAAAACATTCAACATTCAAGCCTAAATCACTTCAAACCACATGGAAAAATGTGCTGTGGTCTGATGAGACCAAGAATTATAATTCTAAATTAATGTTTGGTGCAAAATACCAACAGTGAAGCACGGTGGTGGCTTCGTCATGCTATGAGGTTGATGAGGTTGTCATCTGGGCCTGGGGCAATAGTCAAGATAGAGGGAACCATGGGTTGCTCCAAATACCAATCTATTTTAGCACACAACCTGCAGGCCTCTGTTACACAGATGAAGATGAAGAAAATTTTCATCATACGGCACGACAATGACCCAAAGCACATATCCAAGTCAACGAAGGAATGTTTTGGAATATTCCAGATCTAAATCCTATCAAAAAAGTGTGGAATTACTTTAAGAGGGCTGTGCACAGGAGATCCCCACGCAATTTGGCAGATCTAGAGCAATTTTGCATGGAATAATGTGGAACAAAATTGTCAAATCAAGATGTGCTAAGTTGGTAGACTTGTACCCAAAAAAGTCTAAGTACTACATTATAATAGAAACATTTTTCTAAAATGTTTCTATTTAATTTTCACTTGAATTTTGTTGGCTACTATATCAAGTGGAAAAAGGTCTGACATGATTCATATTCGTTTCATTTTTTTACATCAGAGAAACCAGCAATTTTAACAGGGGTGTGTAGACATTTTATATCCGTTGTATATACACTATATGGCCAAATGTATGTGTAAACCTGAGTACTGAACATCCCATTCCAATACTGTGGGCATTAATATTGAGTTGTTCCCCCTTTGCTTCTTTAACAGCCTCCACTGTTAAAGCCTGGGAAGGCTTTCCGCTAGATTTTAGAATATGGCTATGAGAATTTGTGCACATTTAGCCACAAAAGTGCAAGAAGTTGGGTCATTCCAATTCATCCCAAAGGTGTTCGGTGCATTTGAGATCAGGGTTCTGTGAAGGCCACTCAATTTCTTCTATACAACCTTGAAAAAATGATGTCTTCATTGATCTCACTTTGTGCACAGGGGCACTGTCATGCTGGAACATGTATGGGCTCCTTAGTTTCAGTGAAAGGAAATCTAAATGCTACAGCATACAAAGACATTCTAGACATGTGTGCGCTTCCAAGCTTGGGCAACAGTTTGGGGAGGGCTGACACATGCTATGAGGGTCAGGTGTCCATATACTTTTGTCCATATAGTGTACATATATAGTGTATACTGTTATATAAACAGTAGTTAAAAAAAAAATCCCACTGATAAGCTTGTGCTGGAACCATGTATACAGTATACACACCCACATGAAATAATGACCACAAATTTTATACCAGTTGATCCTTTATTCAGTTTGTGAAAAAAAAGATCAAGAATGAGACCACACAGAGCAAAATCAGCAAAACAACCAATCAAAGCTAAGACTTAACAGATTCACAACTTCCTTCTAAGAAGCCAATGCACAACATTTTTTTTCCTGACAAAAGTCCATGTTGTCCATTCAAAATGTAAAAATATGTGCCTTTAGCACAAACACTTAACTAGTTCATGGTCTCTCTGTCAAAGAACTGTACGGAATATAAGAAACTGGTCATGTTTACCAAGGAGTCTGATAAATTAATAAAAAAAAAGTATGTGCTTGCAGTTTCCACAAGTTGCTGGTGTTGTGTTAGTCATTTCTGAAATGTCCACAGAGAAACTGTTTATGTAAATACTGTATACAGTATTTCTTTTGTAAAACTGCACCAATTGCACAACTTCAGGTCTGAGAAAAATAGTTTAAAGATAAAAGGAATTATTGCATGTATTTGGGTTTGCGTTAATGTGGCATGGTGGTGATCCTCATACTCTGACTGGCGATGGGGTATGTCACCATTGGCGTGGTGGCATGACTCATGGTGATGCCCGGCAGAGGCTGTGCCATGGAGACAGCAACCGGGGCCACAGAGGCTGCCACAGGTGCCATGGAAACAGGTGGTGCCATACCTTGTGCAATGGTCTGGGCGAGGGCAGCAGAGAGTGGAGCGATCTCAGGGTTCAGATGGGGTGGAGGAGGAGGGGGTGCAGCAGGTGGGGGTGCAGCA
Organism: Pangasianodon gigas; assembly: GCA_022758105.1. NCBI lineage: Eukaryota > Metazoa > Chordata > Actinopteri > Siluriformes > Pangasiidae > Pangasianodon > Pangasianodon gigas. The sequence continues at coordinate 6,285,863 of CM040455.1, read as the reverse complement.
TTGGCTGGGGGCGCACCAGCAGGGGCACCGGCAGGTGCCACCAGGTCCTGCTGGGATACAGCACGTGGCTGCAGTCCAGCGCTGCTCAAAGTTGTGCGAGTCTGTGCAATGCCATGGTTGTAGGAGCTCACTGAACCGACAGGTGGGGCCAGGCTCTGTTCTGATGGTGTAGGTGTTGAGGACAAAGTCATGACCTTTGCCTGGCTGCGGAACTGAGCATTTTGCTCCAGCAAGACCTCATTGGTAGCCATCAAGTTGGAGACCTGAGATGTGGAGCATATTATGGGAGGAAAAAAGATTAGACAATTAGCCATGACTACTTACATAAACAGACATTATTGGTACAAATTGAGAGACTAAGGTTAGAAAACAGACCTGACTCTGAGCTCAATTAGAATGAGCCTTTTTAGTCCAAAAGGGACCTTTTATCAGAGTGTAATGTGTGGGGATAAATCACCTCACAATTTGGATAACTTGAAATAAGATAAGATAAGATAAACTTTATTGATCCCACAGTGGGGAAATTCACTTATCACAGCAGCTCACAGACAACAAGAAAACAATTAAGTTTTATTAGGATATTCGACCACAAAAGAATGGTTTTGTAGTCTAAAACCAGAAAGAGGTTGCTTCATACAAAGGGACAACAATTCGAAAACACAGTAGTAAATCAGAAAGAAAGACTCAAAGAAGACTGAATAAAACCTTATAAAATATTCAAGTCAGGAAACTGACTTTAATCCCAAGTATAAATGCTTTGAAGCACATCGTTCAATCAAAGCATTTCAGAAATATACCTAGGGTTAGTAGGGTTAGTTAGGTTTGTACAGAGGAAAGATGAGGCCCCTGAAGCAGATGTCAATGTGCCAGCAGTCAAAAAGAAAAACAATGACAAGGTAAAAAATGTGAACAAAAATACACTATTAAAATTAAGCCGCGCTGTGTTGAGTGAAATGGTAGCTAGATTAGGGAGCTAAGTTACCTAACTGTCTGTTAATTTAGCCGGTGAAGTACTCTTTCAGCTCTTCTGCCAGTTATGTCTCCCATGAGCAGGCTAGTAATGCTTATTCCTTTCATTAGTTGTATATTAATCTGTATGACAGACATTAAAGTCATAAATGTTATATTAGTGAAATGGCATTAACTATTCCCTGATCAAATCCCAGTGTGGTTAACCTAGGTTATACTAGTCCTGTGTAAAATGTGAGTGTACGGCAATTACACAGCAGTAACAGTGTGTTCAAAGCTGAGAGAAAGGAGCAGGCTATTTCATATGTTAGAACAAACTGAAACATGAAAGTAGTGTATTCTAGACACCATAAATGGTCATTTAAAAAAAGCAGTTAAAAAAAGTATCAGTTGAGAGAGAGAGAGAGTCAAATCACGCACATGCTAAAATGAAGTGCTTTTTGTAGCATATTAAAGTCATTTAAGCCTAGCATATCTTACCTATATTGGATTGAATTTACTGCATTTATCTCTCTATTCCCTCCTTTGAGTATTGAGTGTTGTTATAGCAGTACATGAATTAAACAGAGAAATAAATCTAATAGTATTGTAAACAAAAGGAATCTAATATTCAGGACAGTCAATTTTCAGTTTGGGGTAGCTGACAATTTCAGGACATTTCTGGGACAGTTCTGGAAAAGGTTAGTCTGGAGCCATGTATACATACAACAGTGTGTTACTAAAATGCATTTTAATAGTGTAATAAACCCCAGAAAACGATAAAAGCATAGTTACAAGATTTTCACATTTTTGCATGCACTATTGAATCAGAACTAAACCCAGGAACTGAATAGAGAATAGGGGGGGACATACAGTATGGCAACTCACACCATAGAGGTAGGTCAAGGAATTGTTTGGATTTATTATATTATTAATTTCCATACATTCAAGAAAATTCCAAGTTCAAATATCTTTTCGTGCTGGCATGTTGCCAGTACCGGTGGTACTCATGGCTCAGTGCAGAAATTTTACATAGGAAATTAAAATTTACCTGTTGTTTTGTCACCCACTAGTGTGAAAGCAAGGTAAGGTTTCACTTTCTTTTTCCATCACTTACAAATAACTCAATACAGAAGGACATATAACTCCAGATTCCCTCACATATTTTCTCAATAAAATGTTTTGAGAACTACAGTAAAATTATGGGCACTAAAGAACTAAACGCCAATTTTGACAAGCATTCATGAAGCCTGACATATGAGTAATAATGTGTAGCCCTGTCTTCAATTGTATTACATAGAAAACCATGTGATACAACGAAACATAGTGTCAGAATAACTGTAGTTGCAAAAAGTGAGTCACTACTCATTAACGTATTCATTCAAGATGAATCTATTTCTGGAATCTGGTATCTTTACGTTTCCATTAGATCAGTGTTTCCTGAGCCTGGTCCTTGATTATCCCTGCACACCAGATGAGTCTTTCTTACTCCAGCATACCTGTCTCAATTCATCAGCTCATTTACATGGCAAACTTTAAATGGGTGTGTTAATGCAGAGATAGTGCAGGTTTAGGATTTGGAAGCACTGCATTAAAGCACTGCATTAAATTTCTAATCCTCACCTGTTTCTTGAGCTCCTCCACTCGCTTCCTCAGCAGAGCATTTTCCTCCTCCAATAGGCGATACTCCAGAGGCCGGGTGGAAAGAGCAGCCTGCACCCCTAAATCATAGTGGCCTCCCGCAGTCCCATCAGCCAATCGGAATCCTTCCAATCGTCTTCTCTTCAGTTGAAGAGCTGCGTGATCAACAGGGCTCTCCAGTGGACCGGGATCAAACAGTCCATTCTCAAACAGTGATTCATAAACTGAACACGGACCCCTGTCATAGCGCCGTTGTCCAGCAGCCCCCAGGGATAGACAGCTTCCAATGGAACCTCCTCCACCACCACCACACAATCCCTGATCTCTGCACCCTCCGATGTTAGGGCTTCCCATCCCCATCAGACTCCCTCCATTTGCTCCAACCAATCCTGACACACCACCACAGGCCACACCTCCACTGCTTGCATTCACTATTCCACCCACCCCGCTTGAGACACCCATCATCCCCACTGCACTGAACCGTGAAGCCTCATGCTCGTGGTCCTTCCGCACATGACGAAACTTGCACTTGTTGCCCCGCTGACATTCCCCTTTCAAGAAGTCTCTGCATATGGGTGCCTCACCACGGTTCTGTGGCAGGTCAGTAAGCGAGAGACCCAGGCCTGCTGCCACTTTCCACCGCAGCCACAGTGGCAGCTCACCGGTCTTTTTGTAGTAGTCTTCATCTTCCTTGGAGCCATGCACAAAGCGACAGTTGGTACGCACACACTCTTTGTTCTGGTGGTCATGGCAGAAGACAAACTCATTCTTCTGCGCGCCAAGGTCAGGCACTTCATTGAAGTCTGGGTGGCGGAAACGACAGCGCTTGCCACGCTTACACACATTCCGTAAGAAGTCACGGCAAACGCCATCTGATGGCGAGCCCGAGCCAAAGCTGCCACTGGCTCCACTGCAAGTGTGGCCATTTCCCAGGGCACCACTGCACCCCATGGCCCCAGAACCACTGTTCCCACCAGTTGAGCTTCCCCCAACTCCCCCTCGACCGTCTGCACCCCCAGTCAAGCCAGACCCAGCGCCTACTTCCTCCCCTACCCCCGTGCCAGCACCCCCTCCACTGCCGCCCCCGCCGCCACCTACCAGGTATGTGCTATCCCGGTCAGGCATGGCGCTCAGCGCAGTCAAAAAGGTAGCCCGTGCTCATGTGTGGGCCAGAAATGGCAGGCCTGACTATTGTTCAAGGCCTGATGATTTTACAAAGGTACCCAGATCAGACTTCTGTTGCAATCTGCAAATCCAATGTGGTACCTGTGGAAAGACAGAATACAAATTACATAATTAAAAGGCATAAAGGCAGACAACATTTGAGTGTACTCACTGTTCCACAGCAATCATTTTTAATCATTAGCCATGACTTTTGGTTGTAGTCAAACTTTCTAATCTATAACTTTTAACATCAAGCAAGCTTAATTTTTTTTAAATTGCAGAATTCTAATGACTCATTCATTCCATTGTTTTGAGTTACCAAGGTGACCAGGTTACGAGAAACTGAGCTATGAAAACCATGTCTGTAACTGACAATAAGCTTTTTTGTTGTTAAATCCGGAAACATATAAAAGTTTTAAGTGAACAACATATTTCATATTAATGCATTCTGAATGCTGAATTTGTAAAGTTATTTCCATGCGCTATTAGAAAATTCCAAACTCTTAGTATGCAAAAACAATTCATATTTTTCTAAATATATTTTGGGAACTCTGGTGATGTCATATATTAAGCTGAACTAATTGATTTTTATCAACAGCCACTTACTGACCATGTTCATCATTTAAGTAAACAACTCTGATAAAAGATAACTGAAAAACATTATTTCTAAAATAATTCACCAATTTTCACAGCCAGAAGGTGAAATGTTGCCTTATACGTCACAGATCGCAGACTCATGTATCATACAGAATCCCGAGTATCCAACTTGCAAATACGACTTTGTCTGGTGTTCAAGTGCCAGTTCCAAGTAGGAAAACTGGTATTGTCCAGATTCTGATACCACTTTAATGCAGTCAAAACAATAAGCACATTATTTTTGTATAACAGGGCAGTCTGGAGTGTGTTATTCTGGAAGAAAAAAAAACACTTAACCACATCAATGATTATATGAATTTTTGTTAAACAAAAACCTGTTTTGCAAACCCGTCTTAGATTATGCAGCGCGTCTGTCATACAAGCCCCTGTGTATGAGCTGTTACTATAGAAATAACAACATATTATAACAAGCGTATTAATATTAACGTTCATGTTACAGCCGGAACTGCTAGTGCTGTTGTACGATAATAATGCATACCTTTGGACCAATCAGATTCGAGCATTCAACTGAGCTGTGGTATAAATTTATACAAGGACCTGGGTTAATTAAACCATTTCTAGGTGCTATTCTGTTATTTTATTTCTACTTGGATGGGCCATGTCAGTGTTTTGTCCCTCCTCCTCTGTGAAAATTACAGACCAAATGACCTACTGTTTTTGGCCAAGTCTGTAGTGGAGTGATAACTTCAGTCCTGACAGATAGACACCTCTATGATTTTGCAGGCGGATGCTGTCTCATATTGGAAAAGCAAGCTTTTCTATCCGCTGCTCCTTGCTGTATTTAATCGTCTAGAGTGTGTATGCAAATTAAACATTTCCTGATTTAAGAACACAGAAGACTGTGATCTCACAGGCTAATTAAAGGTGCATTAGGTAAGATTAGTAAATTTGTTAAATCAAGATTAGGTCACTAACAGTTATGTAGATGGGTATGACATTTGAATTATTATTATTATTATTATTATTATTATTATTTTATTCTTTAAGTCTACGCCCCCAGTTTCTATGGTGGCCGCAGACACAAAACCGCAGCCCATCCAAACACAAACAAGCATTCTGGACTGGAAGTTAGTTTTACAAACAGCTTTTCTTTGCCACTTAGTACACTTGTGCTGAGGTCATGTCGTGAACCAATATATGTTTTTCATCATGTCTTAAATATCCTCCAGGATATTTGTAAAAGTAAGATTAAAAAAAAAAATCGACTATTGCACCTTTAAAGGGTCTATTATAATAGTATAATAATAAACTCTTATATGTGTATATTATGTTTTCACACATTTACTTTCAACTCGCACTTAAACTCTTGCACATGAGATGGTTTTACTTTTTTGAAATGACAGAACATGGGTTGCAGAAAACTAAACTGGTTTTCCAAAGGAAAATTTTTAATGCTAGTTTTCACTCAGAATAGAAGAAACTGATGTATGCTGATGTATTCTCAAGAATAGCACTGTTGCTGTTTAACTGTTTGGACTGCCATCCCAAATCATGGTTTTAATCAGAGGATAAAATGTAATCAGATAACATTATTAGGGTTTTAAGAGTTTAGTTCTCATGTACTAATTTGAACTGGTGCAACTCGAATTAAAATGAAACTGAAGTGTTAGCTAGTTAGCTAACGTAACTACCACTGTCGTTGCACACAAAAATGTTAGCTAATTTTACACAATGTTAGCTCAATTTTACACAACTAAACAAAACATCCGAAAACAACTGATTTTGTGGCTCGCTGAGTAACAAAGGCCTAAATAAGAGACGCCACAGTGCCAGACAAAACAGCTAGCGATAGCTTATTAGCTAGCTAAGAAAACGAGCTACTAAGCAAACCTGGCAACTTTGTACAGCATTAAACGATCACCTACCCAACATTTACAGGGAGTTCAAGCCACCTGAAAGCAAGCCCATCTGCGCAACTTTTTTTTTTCCCCACAAATCAAAATAAATGGGTATTTACGATGTTTTCACACGCTGAAACTGATCTACAGGCTACAACTTCCGCCTGCTTCAAAGTAATGGATGTGTTCACACACAAGACTAACACTATGCGCAGTTTCGCAGATTTTCACTGATCGTTCTTTTTCGGAACTTTTACCAGCATAACATGTGTACAGATCACAAGATCTGTGCAAAAACTCAAATGTGTCCTAATTTCGGAGATCTATAAACAACTTGCACTAGAGGCAGTTTGCAAGATGAGCAGAATGTGGCTTCGCTTGATCGCACAAAGATCACGTCATCACTATGCGCAATCACGTGACAGACACATAAAAACGCATTTTACTTTATTTTCTTTCTTAAAGGGTCCTATGGCAGAGTTGTTGTAGAGTGGCTTTTTGTGCCTCTACAATTCACCAGCTACGTGTATAACCTAGCTAGCTAATAGGGAGAAGCATTTTGCACGTCAGTACAAGAGGTTGTCTTCTTTGAAATCAGTCTTTTGTCCACAAGTGTAAATTCTCCAATAATAAGCCGCATTTAAGGTGTTTGTTAGAGAGTTGCAACAATATTCTGAAACGCTCTCAGTATCGGAAGGCGAGGAAAACACTAACTTGTGCCTTTTTCAGGATTCCCCTGTAAAATTATTACTTTGTATTTATTTATTTATTTATTTATTTATTTATTTATTCATTTGCTTACTTGATTTTCTGTTATCTGTTTAATTTTTTTGTTTGTTTGTTTGTTTTGTTTTGTTTCTTTTTTGTATCACTTTATTTAGGTTATAATTGGGATTTCTTTCCCTTGCTGTTATCTATGTTCTTTGTTATATTTCTTGATGTTATGTTGTATTGTATTTACATGTGATATATCATTGATTAATAAAAAAAAAAAAAAAAAATCAGTCTTTTGTGAGGCTGTTGCTATTTCAGACTTGAAGTCCCCACGAAATCTAAACTGGGGTTTTATGCAACAGTTAGTTCCGGTCCACTAATTTGATTGGACAAGTGCTGATATGTAGCAACAGCAATGGGGCATTTCACTGTTTGTATCACTCCACTTGTCTGTATTCTGTACATAAAATTCCAATCCTAGCAACAGTTTGTTACACTGAAACTGTTACTACACTTACTACAAGCTGTCAGTCAGTCTGTGTGTTACACAGTAACATGCAACACACTGTCCAGCTGTGGCTTCCTAGGGAAATATTTTCTTTGATGGGGCAAAAATAAACAAAACAGTTGGCCATATTGTGTCAGAAATGTCAATTACTTGATATTAATTTCTTATTAATGTTGTATAAAAGCAATATCACATTTGCAATTGTGCTGTTGTACTGTTTTACTCCCTACAGCCGAATCACAACCGTACTGATGTTCAGCACTCTTGCTTGTGCGATACTGCTTAAATAGAGCTTTTTGTAGGAATTTCTTGACATGGTAATCACAAATAAGACATGTATGTACAGTCATGGGAAAAGGAAAGTACATCCACAATTGTGTGATTCTCACCAATTTCTATAAACAAACAAATAATCTCAGGTGACCACAAAATAACATTTCAATATGTAGTCATTTTTTCCCAAAAAGAATTGAGACCAACCCAAATCTGAGGTCATAGCTGATCTCCTTTCTTCTTGGCATGATGCAGACACACACCTGAGTACTCATACCGTTTCCTGAGCAGTTTAAGTAGAAAAATATTTAATCAATATGTGTGTTCTTAACACAGGCCTGCATCACAGATTGAAATCAATGTGTTGCGAGGTGAAGGTGTGGTGTCTTCATGGAGTTGTGGACGTGTATCCTATGGTGCCTCTCACAATCACTTATTAAGGACAAAAACCATAGTCTGAAGATGGTGGTTAGTCCCCACCTTTCCCACCCAGTGATTTTGGGCACAGATTGGCCAGGGTTTAGGGAATTAGCAGCAGATGTAGGACTGGCTGGGTCCCGGCTGGTAGCACGGTGTGAAGTCTGCACTGCCCTGGGTGCCGATGCACTTCCAGGTGCATCGCAGCGAGATGGTGGGCTCATCTGAGAAGGCGGACCCACCTCCGCTCCTCAAGCCTCTAGCGGATTTCCCGCTGGAACAGTCATGAGATGATACCTTAAAGCATGCGCTCAAGCAGGTGGCGGAGATTGAGAGGGAAATGACTCAGTCTGGTGCAGTGCTTAACTTTCCCCACTTCGCTATTATTAGAGATCGTTTATACCGTGTGAGCCAGGACAAACAGGCAAAACAATGACCCATTTGTTAGTACCGAAAAGTCACAGGGAAATGCTTTTCCATGTGGCTCATTATAACCCCATGGCAGGGCACCTCAGGGTGGATAAAACACTGGTCCGGTTAATATTTTTACTGGCCAGGGTTTTATTGGCCAGGCATCTGCTGTGATGTATGTAAGTGGTGTGTGTCTCGCAATGAATGTCAGCTGGTGAATCTGCTGGCTGTCCCAAATGTGCCATTGCGTCCTCTCCCTCTTATCGAGATGGCCTTGCTGTTCCAATACTTTTGGAGGAGACCGTATACGTTTTAAGATTTCTTAGCTCTAGCAAGGGACTGTGTATGTATCTCTAATTCTGTTAAGTTAACTGTGAGTTATGATCCACTTGAGCTGAGCTGACCTTGGCAGACATCCCTTGCTTCTCTGTAATTCAGTTGCTGCTTTTTGACAAACAACATGCATATTGCAGGTGATGTAAATGCAAATTTACATGCACTGCTAATACTTAATTTTATTCTAACTACAGGAGATCTGGACAAAGAAGTGGGTGTAGGTAAATGTAAATGTAATGTGGCACATAAATGATCATAACTCAACCTGTCAGTTATGGAATGCCTTTTAGTCTAGATAAAATATTTAATCAACAAAATATTATTTCATCATACTCATTTTCCCAATAACATTGTAACATTTCAGTTAATTTTTATTTAATAATAACAGGTTTAGCAGGTTTTCCAAAGATTACTTTTATTTCATAATGGCCTTTTGAATTTCATAATGAGACTTTTATGTCATAATGACACATTTTTTCATTCTGTTGTAATCTGTCCTTCAACACAAATGAGGCTAAACCCATTCAGGGATTGGCCAGTCGTTTGCAATTGATTATTTTGCCTGGAACAGACAGTACATTTCTAGACTAAGACCACCTCTTAATGAAGTTGTGTGGCAAAGTTATGCTAGATTTCAGGCAGATGGAACCACAAAGAAAACCTCAGTGAGCTCCAAAATACAATGCTTTCTTTAGCTGATCAAATAGATAGACACGATTTAACAGCTGATGTTATTTTGACCCACACTGAAGATTTGTTAGAAATGTTTGGGTGCAGGGGCAGCTGGTATAAATGTACGAGCAGTGCTGAGCATAAGTATAAAACTCTGCATGTGGGTTTAGGAAAGGAGGACATGGGAGGTAGGATAAGCAGAGCTTTTAATTTTGTCTTTTATTTTCTTTCTTTTCAGCACATGTCCTCATAAACTGATGTTTGATGACTGAGCACTCTTTCTTGATTGTATTGTACTTGCTCTCCCTTACTGAGAGATTCCAGCTGATGTAGCGCACTGGGTGCTCCTCCATCACCTGGGACAAAACGGCCCCCAGCTCTCTGTCCAATGTGTCAGCCCCTTTATGCGGCTCTGTCCACTGAACTGAATCTGGTGCCCCATTTTTACTGAGATCAGTCAGTGAGCTGGTGACATCCAAATAAAATGGTATTAGCCAGCCAGCCCCAAGAACTTTCTCATCCCCTTTTTGATCATGGGTCTTGAGCAGGCTGCAATCACTGCTGTCTTGTCAGTTTGGGGACGCACCTGCCTTTGGCCCAATTGGAAGCCCAGATACTGCAATTCCAACCCCAACCATCCAATTGCACACTTCTTTGGTTTTCCTGTGAGTCCTGCCCATCTCAACGAAATTTGCACAGCTCTCAGGTGCTGTAAATGCCACTGCCAATCATTACTATAAATGATTATATCATTTAAACACACAGCAGCATATGCTCCATGCGAGAGTATCCATGAGACATTGAAACATGGACGGGGCTCTGAATAGATTGAAAGGAAGGGTGACAAATTGGTGTAACCCAAGCAAGGTGGAAAAGTTAAATCCAGTGTAAGCAAGCCACACCTAACCGATTGAGTAGTTCATCAATGCACACATTGGGTATGCATCAAATTTAGACACAGCGTTGACTTTTCTAAAGTCACCCAAAAACAGCACTAAGACCACAGGGCTACTCCAATCAGGGCTACTTTATCCTGAACTCCATGTTTCTTGTGTTCGGGTAAACGATAGGGGTGGCTGCATACAACTACCCCTGGAGGAGTCTCAGTTTGGTGTTCTGTGATATTTGTGTGATAGGGTAGAAGCAAAAACACATCAGAAAATTCCTCTTACAACCTGGCAACCGGTGCTGTCTGGGCTGGCGGAAATGGTCACCACAGGGGACCGGGGTGGTATGAGCCAGGACACCTTCTCCCTCTTGGGAACCACCATCGCCAGACCCCCAGGAACTGCCTCTCTCCACAGTTTAAGGAGGTTGATGTGGTACACTATATGGCCAAACGTTTGTGGACACCTCATTTTGCATAATCCACCAGAACTAACACATATCAATATCCTTGTGTGCACCTCTCTAATGGCCAAACGAGGTCCATGCCAATTTTTTTTTTTTTTTACAGGGCACCATGATTAATGGTAATGGGTGCAGTGGCGTTTTTTTTTTTTTTTTTTGGCACTAACAAGATAAGATAACACTATTGATCCTAAGGGGAAATTAGAGTGTTCCAGCAGCATACATAAAACTCAAGGCACAAAATACACATAAGAAATAAAGTAAGAATAAAATAAAGATAAAATAAGATAAAGTAAAATAAACATTGAAAAATAAAATAAAATTTAAAAGTAAAAAACATAAAATGTATGGGTAGCATAGATATAATATAAAAAGTAAACTTATATAGTATGCATCATATACATCTATAGCTATGCTAAGGTGCAATAAGTACAGTGTATTGTGTTGCAGTTCTATACAGTGTTACAGTTATGTTATATGTATACCGTATTGTCCACAGATGAGACATCAACAGATAAGCTAGTTATCCACAGATGAGGTATTATCCAGTTGCTGTATTGTGTCCAGTGCAGATAATGGTGATAACTCATGGTGAAGTTGTCATATGTTTAAACTGTCATACGTGTTCGTATGGAAGTTCGTATGGAGGATTTTGGCAGCAACAGGCTGCTGTTGCGGTCTTTGTAGCTGAGGCCATCCAAACGGTTGGCAGACTCTCTGAGAAGGTCAGAAATACACTGTATGGTCAAAAGTATGTGGACACCTGACCATCACACCCGTATGTGCTTTTTGAAAATCCCATTCCAGATTTACTTCCACCTTTGCTGTTATAATAACCTCCACTTTTCTGGGAAGGCTTTCCATTACATTTTGGCTGTGGGAATTTCTGCCCATTCAGCCTCAAGATTATTAGTGAGCTCAGGCATCGATGTCGGGTGAGGAGATGTGGGGTGCAGTCAGTGTTCCAGTTCATCCCAGTGGAGTTCAGGGGGTTGAGGTCAGGACTCTGTGCAGGCCACTTGAGTTCTTCCACACAAACCTTGGCATACCATGTCTTCATGGACCTCACTTTGTGCACAGGGGCACTGTCATGCTGGAACATGTTTGAGCTCCTTAGTTCCAGTGAAGGGAAATCATAATGTTACAGCACACAAAGACATTCTATACAATTGTGTGCTTCCAACATTGTGCCAATAGTTTGAGGAAGGCCCACATATGGGTGTGATGCTCAGGTGTCCACAAACTTTTGGCCATATAGTGTAGTTTTCTCAGCCATGTAGTCAGGCAGCCTGCACTTTCCCCACACTTCCACTTGAAAAGAACGCAGGTTATATAATGATTATTTGGTGTGCTGTTGCTTTGGCCTGGATGTGTGAGCATCTTCTCTTTCTCTGCCCCATTGGTGCTGACTGACACATTATAAAAGAATGAAATAAAAGCACTGTTATGAAATAAATGTGGCATTATGAAATGAAAGCAGCCTTTTGAAAAAAGATATTATGAAATAAAAATAAACTGAAATATGACAGTTATTGTGAAAATGAGTATGATGAAATATTTTATAATAATGAATTCAGTATTATTTATTTATTGACACAATTACGTATTTAGTGCTGCATTTACTCTTTTTATTATTTATATCATAGGTATATTTGTTTATTTAGTTTTGACTGAAAATGCATTGAATAGTCAGTAAGCATTTTATTGCTATCAATGCAGGTGGAGTTTTTTTTTTTTTAAATTCATATAACAGGATTCGAAGCTTCAAACTCTTTACTGAAGAATTTTATGAAAAGTCTGTGGCGAAAATGAATAGGAGGTTTACTTCCGGAGCTAAGGTCACTGAAAAACCGGGCATCCGTCACTTCCCGTGATGCTTTGCGGGTAGTTTGGCCCTTGCGAGGTTCCGTAGTATTTCAACGCGTTGGCCTCGATTGCGGACGTTTTCTGTGAAGGTCGTGCATTGAAAGGTTACGTTTCCTGGTTTAATTTGAGTTGTTTTTTATTGACTAGTTTTAATATTGTAATGAATGTGGAGGCTAGTATGACATATAGACATATATATGTTGTTATGCTGAATAATATTTAAGCGAAATGTATTATATTTTGATAAAAGCTCTAAACCGTGTAACCTGTGTGAATAGCTAGCACTAGCAAGCTAATGTTAGCTGTGCGCTTTCTTGTAATGTTCATGGAAAACTTGCTGTATGCTTCATTAATTAACAGTTATCAAATTTTTATGACATTTTAAACCTTTTAACCCTCTGTGTGTCTCTGTTTATCCAGTCTTGGGTTATTAAGTGGTTTGGTAGCGGTTACTGTAGTTACTAGCTTCCCGGCGCAGGCTGTACAAATTGTTTTTAAATGTAACTACACGGTATTAATGCTACTTGCGGCATTATTTATTTGCTGTCTCATCTAATGTTCTCCCGAAGGAAATTACATTTTTTAATATCTATTAGTATTGTTAATAGAAGTATGCGGATGCAGAAATTTTCCCCATTCCATGACATTAGCATCTGTACTGCTTCCCCACCCGCAGTGTTCATGTCATATAGGGCCTCTGTCGCTAGGTACTGAGGTTTTTTCGAGGCTTTACAGACGGGTTTGTTAGGAAATAAAAGCAATAGCAGTTGATATTTATTAGTGTGTGGAATCCTGCGCTCATTGAGTGGACTGCAGTATGTGAAATGTTTACATTTCATTTGTTTCAATCTTCATAGCTGTTGAATATGTCTAATCCTTCCTCCTTTGTGATAGCTGACCTTCTGTGTGATCTACAGATCTTTCAGCATGTCTCTGCCAAAGCCTCAGATGAGAGGTCTCCTCGCAAAGCGGTTGAGGTTTCATCTGCCCCTCGCTTTCGCCCTGGCTCTGTCCGCAGCAGCTACATTCAAGGTCAGTTGGAATGTCTTTAGTGCAAATGTTAGTAGATGTCAAGTGTAGTGTCTATGCATAAAATTCACTAGTTAATTAGTCATGGCAGTTGACTTGGTGAGTGTTGCACTGGTAAGCAGTGGTGGTTATTTAAACACTTTACCAGTCTCCTAAACACAGTTCACCATGTGGGTGTATAATTGCAGACTGTAGCTTATACACTATGGCCCCTTTCATACCTGGCATTATGAATGTAACCACTTGGGATCGGATTTCATACATCATTTCCGCAGGAGAAAGGCTGTCACGCACATTTATTACGTCAGTCTTCCACTGCATTTGTTTTCAGGAAGAATCCTGTGATTCATATCGCATGTACCTTTATGGACTGTTTCAAACGTTTTAATTGTATCTGCTAATGAAACTTATGAATGAGAGATGAGATGACAAATGAAGCTATGACAAGCGGCTGCTTTCGACTTTGCTGTGATAGCGTTGTCTTTGTCCATTAGCCTAGTGGCAGAGTGCTCTAGCGTTCAGCGTAATTTCCCAACAGTCTCACAATAATTATGTATTTTCCGGCAAGGGCAATGATGCAGTTCGCACTACAAATATGATGTGACCATATGCGTCCCATGCCACCTCCGAATGTGGTTTGGGTGGTCAGATTACCTCTTCAAAACGCATCTGACCGTCTTCAAAACGCATTTGACCCTGTTCACACCTGTACTTAGCGCTGTCCACCTGTGATCCGATCACCCAAGATGCATGTTAATGCCAGGTGAGAACAGGGCCTATATGGCCAAATTTTTGTGGGCACCTGACCATCAGGCCCGTACGTGGGCCTTCCCCAAACTGTTGCCACAAAGTTGGAAGCACACAAGTGTATAGAATGTCTTTGCATGTTGTAGAATTGAGATTTCCCTTTACTGGAACTAAGAGGCCCAAACCTGCTCAAGCATGACAATGTCCCTGTGCACAAAGTGAGGTCCATAAAGACATGGTTTTCCAAGGTTGGTGTGGAAGAAGATGAGTGGCCTGAAGAGAGCTGTGACCTCAACTCAACTGAACGTCTTTGGGATGAACTGAAATGCTGACTCCGTGCCAGGCCTCCTTGCCTGACTTCAGTGCCTGACCTCACTAATGCTCTTATGGCTGAATGATCACAAATCCCTACAGCCACACACCAAAATCTAGTGGAAAGCCTTCCCAGAAGAGTAGGGCTTATTATTAACAGCAAAGGGGGACTAAATCTGGAATGGGATGTTCAACAAGCACGTACTGGTGTGATGGTCAGGTGTCCACAAACTTTTGGCCGTATAGTGTATTTTCCATGTGATGTTTAAAAACCTTTTCACACCTGATACATGTGTACCAGTGCAACACTGATTAACATACCACTACCGAGTTAATGTCACTGCTGTGCTAAAAATGGCCCACCACCCAAATATCTGGTCCTATGATGGACACCGCCCACAGAAACGTATAGGCTTCAGCCAGTGGCAGAATGAGAGGCAATGGGTACACCTCTTTATTGTCCCTATTAATGAAAAATTAAATTAAGTATTTACTTACTTTTTTAGTTATTGCTGCTGAGCCCTGGTCAGCAGTTTGGGTAAAAAAAACTTTGCTCACTTATAAAAACAATGAATTATTTTTGTACATGAATTCAAGCCACTTGTATCTGAAGGCCACATTCATAATGAAACATTTTCACTGACAGTCCAGAGACAGATGCAGGATAGTTGTAGGAAGATGGTCTTTTACGATGCTTTGATTTTAAACTGATTTATTTTTTCTTTTGTAGTTCACAGTAACAGAACCCCGGAAAAAGGCTTATGCTGACTTTTACAAGCAGTATGATGCCATGAAGGAGTTTAACAGTATGAAGGAGGCTGGGGTTTTTGAGAGTGTGAGGCCTTCTGGTAAATAAATTGATGTAAGTACTCTCCTGTTCTCACAAAATGTAGTCTAGTGAGGATAGGTGTATTTTATTGTGATGTGCTTGACTAGCAAATGTTCAAAGAATGTTATAGCTCAATTCCAAAATCTGTTACGTGTACATGTGTACAGTTACATACCACCTCCAATTTGAATGCTGCTGCAAAAAGCAATCATCTGAATTATAATTTAGGCTTCTATATTTGCTCACACACTGAGGGGGAAAAATCCCAATTCATATAATTCTGTGTTCTCTTACAGGTGGTTCTGTCTCTCCATTTTTATTCTATGCTGCACCTTCACTTCTGGATGTTAAATATATAAACATACAAATAAATCATTGTCAATTCCTGTACAAGTGCAGTAATTTCTTGAGCCATTGAGAAATAAAATGTCTTTTGACCCTCTGTTTCTTTAATGTACTTTATCTTTACACATTTATCAGATGAGCATCATGTATTCAAATGCATAATGAGAACAGAAGAAATCTGACTATTTTCAGCAGTAAATCCTAGAGAGAGAGGAATGACAGAGGAGCTTCCACAACTCTTGTGTTTATACAAGTCATGAATGAATGTTGGATGGTGTGTTGGTGTATTTTGTACATATATTTAATGATGATGTGCTTGTGGAAAGCATCAAAAATAAGGTAAGATTGCGGTTTGTGTGCACTCCACTTTCCTCCTTCCAGCTCGATTATGTGCAGGTGCAGTGTGTAGATCTCGTCTGGTTTAATAAAATTGATTAAATTAAATATGGGGGTGGCCCCATATGGACGGCCTGAAGAACTGTTTGGATTGCTGGGGATTGTGCCACCTGGGGGCTGTGGAGATGGCTTGGGGATCACATATGGGGAGCTGTACTGTAATGGCTTGGGACTGCGATTGCTGTAGTGGCTTTGGGGCTGCAGTTGCCACGAGCACCTTCGTACTCAGGACTCCATCAGTGGACAGTGGATAGATTTTAACCAGCCGGACTTCTTGCGAAAACTGTGATGAATTTATTGGTTGCACAATTGCACTATTTGTCCTTATAGTACACAATAATAGAAGGGATTTATTTATAATCGCACTATCCGTTGCACCCAGATGAGGATGAGTTCCCTTTTGAGCCTGGTTCCTCTCAAGGTTTCTTCCTCATATCATCTCAGGGAGTTTTTCCTTGCCACCGTCGCCTCTGGCTTGCTCATTAGGGATAAATTCACAGTGATAAATTCAAATATTTACAATATATTTTTGTGAATCCATTTATTTCTGTAAAGCTGCTTTGTGACAATGTCCATTGTTAAAAGCGCTATACAAATAAAATTGAATTGAATTAAAGCTAACTATAGTGCCCTCTCCTATAACTGTCATTATGCTGTGGCAAGTGGCTTTATTAACCATTTAGGGTTGAGTTTGAACTTTGTCATATTTTACTGTGTATGAGATTTTATCTTACAAACATGAAAAACAGTCAAACTAGTCTTTTTAATGTGCTCATGTAAAATCAATGAGTATGTGTTACTTGTGCTAATGAGATTTAAAAAAAAAAAAATTACAGCTTCCCTACCTTTTCACAGCACTACATGTACATCATGATTGTCACATGGAGTGCAGCCATTCTCATTCCTTTCACAGTTTAAAAATGGGAGGTGGAACTTTTTCCACACATAAACTACACTAAATGTATATAAAATGCTAAAAACTGGATGCAGTTTTGCTCAGGCACAAAGAGGGAAAGTCAGCAGGAAAGAAGTTAATTTAGTTTCTGTGATTGGGGTAACAGGTGAGATGAAGTAAGCAGATGGCTCATTCTGTCTGGGACTTTGATAGACCTGATGTCCCCTCTACCAAATATTGACCAGTAGAAAACAGCAGAAAAGTGAAATATAGAAATCTGTTGTGTTTGAGTTTTCTGTCCTTTAATGATTTCAGCATGTGACTTCACCTTGGGAAAGAATTATGACCACACCACACCTAAAACAATCTGATTGGTGACTACCTGGCCATATTCATGCTTCATTTACATAAAGGAGAGGTCACACTGGACTGGATTTCACATCCACCTCCTCTGGTTTTGCTTCATGCTGAGCTCATCTACATCAGGGGTTCCCAAACTAGTGGGGGTGATTTTGGATTTTGTCTGCTAATATTTTAAAATTTTGCTGGGAGTCACATTCAGGCAAGCCACATTTAAATTAATAAAGTACATATTATTTTACTATCTTTTTTTTTTTTTTTTTTTTTTAGTTTATCCACAACTGTACTGAAAGATTGATAAATGAGGCCCAATGTCACAAAGTGACATACAGTATAACGCAGTATTTACTGTAAATACTGTTGCCATATCTTTCCCAGGAACCTTTTCTCTGTGCTCTCACCAGGTCACTGCTGGTTCAAAATGACAAGGAGCCCTGGTGGTTATGTGGTGTTCTATTGTATCTCTTAATTGTTAAACTTGTAGAACCAGGAAAAGGTACACAGTGACTGCCAAGGTAGCCTGTGGGCCTCTAAGTAATGCCCATGAGGAGGAGATGCTCCTTTTAGACTGGCAGGTCACAGGAAGTGCTGGTTGTCCTGCCTGCTTATAGGCCAGTTTACTGGCCAGTCTATAGGCCTAGCACTGTAATTCATACACTGGGCACAACAGAAATAGCTTGCATTTGTGGAATGCTGCAAGGTCAATATATTGGCAAACTCTGGGTTTAACCACAAGGACACTCTTAAGTCATCTTGTCACCAATAAATAAGCATTTAATTCTCTCATACTTTTTGATGCAGTGATTACAAAAGGGATTCCAGCACAAGGAATCCCACACCAGGTACAGTTCTGGTGGATGGGGGCACCTTGCCTCTTTCAGGAAGGTTCTAATAAGGTTATGAGCCCTGAGAGAGATGCCATCCTCTGCACTGTCATTAACGTTTAGTGTAGACAGGAACTTGTATTCCCTGGTGTGGTCCCTTAAGAAAAGTCAGTATTTTGGTAATTGATCAGTTCATCTGCTACAAAACATTCACAGAACCGCTTCTGCAGAACAACATACAAGGCCCTTGTACTAGGTTCCCTTGCATTTAGAAATATTTTCTCTTAATTCACTAGTCTGAGTTCACAGAGTGAGGAGGGTGCATGTGTCCCGAATGGCCTTCTCCTTGGCCTGAGGGTGTCGGGGAGATGGGCTAGCAGCAAGTCATCCAAATATGGCGCTGCTTAGGGCCGGTTTCTCTACAGACTAATAGAGCTTGAATGTTCAAACCTCAACTCAATATGAGTAATCAGTGCATCAGTCATGTCTGTAGAATTCATCAGCTGTAGTGAACCTGTGTGTGAATTAGCGAAGATGTCTGGTGTAGTTAATTAGCGTAATATACTCTAGCCCCATCCGAATGGGGCGTGGCGATGTAGCTTACAGGCAGGTTATGGTCTCTGAACTGCTGGATGTCTATGTGGTGCTCCAAAAACAATGTGGGCTTTATTGATAATTGGAGTACTTTTGAGGGAAAGTCTGACCTTTCCAAGTGACTTAGGAAGGTGGATGAAAATTGAAAATTCAGAGCCGAGGCCAAGCAGCAGACCAACAAGCTAAACTGACTGTCTGCTACCTATGGCAACATTACAGGAACTGCAGGAATATTTGTCAAGTACTAGTCACTCCCTGCCTGTGTCAACAATCTCTCATCTTCTTCACATGTCAATTCTATGGTGTAGGGTGGTTAGACAGAAGCCATTTTTCACAAAAAAAAAAAAAAAATCCAATTCCAACTAAATCACCTTAAATCAAAATGTGCTATGGTCTGATGAGAACAAGGTCTGAGGGCCTCTGTTAAACAGCTGAAGATGAAAAAAAAAATTCACCTTACAGCACGACAACCCAAAGCACAAATCCAAGTCAACAAAGGAATGGCTTCAGAAGAAGAAGATCAATGTTTTGGAATGGCCCAGTCAAAGCCCAGATCAAAATCCTATCAAAAGGAAGATCCCCATGCAATTCGATAGATCTGGAGCGTTTTTGCAAGGATAAAATAAAATTGAATAAAATTGGCAAATCGAGATGTGTTGGTAGACTCTTATCTAAAAAGACTGAGTGCTGTATTACAAGCAAAAGGTGCTTTAACAAAATATTAGTCAAGGGGTGTGCACTAGGCATGAGACAATACACTAAAGCCTGTATATGAGACTTATCCCAATACAGGCTTCACAAATTAATTTCCTGTGAATTCAGCAGAATTTATTTTCAGCAGAATTAATATCCAAAGGGAAGTGAAGACCTGTTGTGTTTTCTGTTTCACAGAAATATGGTCGTCCCGAAGTGTACCAGATCATGCGGGGCTTTTCGATTCACCACTCTTATAGGACTGAATCATCCAATAAGAAAAGTGGAGCAGGTGTTTGCTTCCTGATCAACAATGCTTGGTGTGCAGAAGTTGAAATCATTTCACAGAACTGTACTCTGGATCTGGAGTATTTATTGGTCAAGTGCAGGCCATTCTATTTGCTCAGGGAGTTCTCTGCTTCTCATGGCCGCTGTTTACATACCACCACAAGTGAACACAAACAATGCTATGAGAGAGCTGTACAGCGTCATTCTCAGCTGTGAAAAAGGTATACCCTGATGGTCTGGCTATCATCTCAGGTGACTTTAATCATGCCAACTTTAGCAGTACCTACCCCAAATATGACCAGGATATCTCCTGTCCAACTAGGGGGGACAACACACCAGATCACTGCTACATGGCACACAGAGGAGCTTACCCCTCTCTAGTGTGCCCACACCTCGGACAATCAGAACATGTCTCTGCTTACAAGCAAAGGCTATAGCAAGAGGAACTGGTCACCAGTGGCGGAGGACAAACTGTCCGGAATGGGACATGTTCAGGGACTCATTGGCCAGTCTGGACGAGTATGCCACTGTTGTTACATGCTTTATCAGAAGCTGTGATAATAACTTTGTGCCCACGAAAACATTTTGTTCATACCCCAACCAGAAACCGGGGATTACACTGGAAATACAGAGAGTGATCAAAATCCACACTAATGTGAGTTACTCTGAAGGGATACAGGCTTAAACGGGGGAAACACCACCGTAGTGGGTCTGATTACAAACATCTGTGAGGCAGCCTACAGGGAGGAGATGAGACTCCTGGCAGAGAAACTGTCAGAAAAACTAAGGAGCTGATCAATGACTACAGGAAACAGGGAGCAGCGCACACACCCATCTACATCGGGGAGCCACTGTGGAGAATGTAAACCGCTTTAAATGCCTTGGGTCACCCTCACCTCTACTCTCAAGGGGACAGAACACACAACAGCTGCCATTGAATCCTTGAAACAATATTGACATGAGACAATATTGACACAAATAAACTTACATTTTAATACATTTATTTGGTAATAAATTTTCTAATAAAAACAAATCAAACCACTGCAATATCAACACATTGTATTGCAAGAAGAGTAGATCAGGATTTTTGATATGAGGTGTAACTTCCCCCTACTATTAACAAGTTATTTTAATCTTTTTCAGTGTTATAAATGTATTTTCATGGCAATGTTATTCATATGGAAAGATTGTTTAATGGTAGATTGTGGTTTAATTGATTAGGCTAAGTAACAAATTAGTGTCATCACTGCTCCTAGTGCTGTCTGACATCCTGAAATGCACAAGTGTATCACACTGACCAATTTAACTGTACGCATGAGAAAAACAATCGTGATTTTATTTTGTATATTTCCTCATCCCTCTGAAATTAATTTCTGGTTACACCACTGCCAGCACAACACATGACATGCTTCTGAATCGATTTTAGACTCGAGTGTGACTTACAACAAGCGCAGCACACAGGCATTGATTTTAACCCGCATTTCAGACCACGGTCAAGCCAGCCACGGTAGAAACTGGAGTGCACGTACATACGCTGGTTTATGGTAACTACCTTCAGATAGCTAAACTATGGATCTGCTGTGAATTCTGGATAGTTTGTAAATATTGAGCAATAGTGTACTATGGACCATTTCAATAGTATTTTTATGCTTACTATTAAGTAAGCATGCTTCAAGGTAGCTAGTTTCCCACTTGCAAACTTTGTGCTCTGTATGCTACTACCTCTGGTGCTGCCACCTAGTGTGTAAGAAGAGGTAGCGCTCATAATGAATATTAAAAAATCTCATGGTTTATTGGAGAATGTGGCCTTCGCTTGTCCAGCGTGGATGCAAAGCTTCTCCACATGATGACTGGGAGATATCTCTCAAAGGGGTGGAACCTCATAACTAACTGCCAATCACTGAAAGGGTAATGAACATGAATGGCATCTCAAAATATACTGGCACCATTCAGACAGAGTGCTCGGAGCTGCAGTAGTGGTTAGTAGCCTAATCCATAACAGTTTTGCACAGCTTGTTGTTTTATCTTTGTAATTGGTAAATATTATGAATAAATTGTAAGTATAAAGTTGTTTGATTAGTAGCATTCGTTTAGTTTTTTTTTTGTTTATTTATAGGTCTAGCTAGCTAGATGTCACTACCTTCTTCAGCAAAATTTAGCTAGCTAGTTAGCAGTTTAGTTGCTTTTTAGCATGGCATGCCAGATCACTACTAATTTATTTATTTATTTTTACAGGAAATAGAATATGTCCTTATTGTAATGTATTTATTGCAACAATAATATAAAACTTATACTGTTAAGTCAATAAATAAATAATCTTATATGCATTTAGGTTTTTTTTTCTTCTCTCTTTTTTTTTTTTTTTTAGTTTTGTTTATGTAAGCCAAATGAAAATATTTTTCTAATTTAGTTAAATGCATATAGGGGGAAAGGGGTAGCTCTGTATTATAGCACTGATATTTTTTGAATATTTGGTTCCTAGATGTGATTTGTCTAGAAACATGTTCATAGGTATTTGTTAGTGTAGTTATATTTCAAGCAATAGTCAATTTAACGACAGTACGAGAGAAGAAGAATGAAATAAAATCTTGACGTCTGGCCTATGTAAATCAAAAAAACATTTTATCATCCCACAAAGATCGGATTTACATCATTCATAACTCATGAACAGCGCGAATTCCTGCGTCTGAGAGATCCATCAGAGACGTACTGAAGATGAGCAAACGTCCTAAAGAAGATGAAAATGGAGAAGATGTATGGGATGATGATTGGACATGGCAGGCTCTGGATGCTTTTTTAATCCTTCATTTATACCATATCTTAATATCCTATTTTACTGTATCTTATTTTCTGGGTAATCAAGGTGTAAATCAAGGGCTTAAGAATGTAACCACTTTGAAGTAACCCAGTTAGTGTTTAGTAAAACATGTAATACAGAACGGAGTGTGATATGATCTCATCTACGTCAGAGTGTTAAGTATGCACATGATGTATGGAGTGGAATTCAGATAAACTGATGTAACCTGGTTTGTGGAAAGTACCGAATATACAGAGCTTTATATTACACACTGTCTTATCTTTTAATTAGCTCTTTTTAAAAAAAATAGACTGGCTGAGCTCATGCCACAATTAAAACAAAGTCAGTGGGCCAATGAAATAATTGTGGCGAAAGGTAGGAGTATGATTTAAAAGAAAAAATGAGAAAACTCTGCCTAATGGGATCATTACTTTTAGAATTGTATAAAAGCTTGAGCTACGACCATGTAAAGCAGGTGTTCTGCAGACATCTCGGGTTGGTTGGTTGGCTGGTTCAATAAAGTCTTGATGTTTGGCATCCAGAACCCCTTGCTTTTGGAAGTCTTTCTTTCTTATTCTGAATTGAGGAGTTTTCGCCACGACAAGGCCTCCCCACCTGCCCGCCTGCCCACCTGCCCTGCTGCCCAGGTGTGGAAGCACCATGAGAGAGGTGAAACAGGCGAGCACTATCACTCTCCCTGTCAGCAGTTTCAGCAGGCACTGACTCCAGCTTACAGGTGACTGCTGCCTTATAACGATACCTACAGACACAAAATGTTCACGGTGAAGACTCTGGTCTCTTTTAATGATTGTTTTGTCCTTTAGGCAGCAGATAGCATTTATGACAAGGTACGTATGTGAGGAATATGTTGCTTGGTCGTTGTTCTTGTTGTTGTATTTTTTTTTTTTTTTAATTACACTGGGTTTTCATGTGAAATGTTTTAAAAGGTCCCGCTCTCGAGATTCCTCACTTGGCATGTAAACCAGCTTTAAATAGCAGCAGCCTGAGCGCTTAATGACCCCCTGCGCTAGGAACTGAAACTGAAATGTGAGCCGCTGCTGGGAAAGCGGAGCTAACGCTAGCTGCTCTCGCCTGCGTGCTCGGTAACGACTCCGCTAATTACACAGCTGAGCAAAAGCAGGCAATAATGTTCATTTAGTTCATGCGGTATTATGTCTAGTTTGAAGATTTTCGATTAATACTTCCTTCTTCTTCCTAGTTAACGTCAGACAAGCCGCTTTTCTCCATTAGTTCATTTAGCTGAGCAGCTAGCTGCACATTTAGGTGTTAACCCGGCGTCTGGCTTTCTGTGTTACGCCAAGCTTGCTACAGTTACTTAATAAGGTCGGCTTTATCGTTAATAATTCACCCTCCATCAGCCAGCAACATTTAAGGTAAGAACCCGCCTTAATATATAGTTTGTTAATGTTAACTTTGTACTGAACCGAATTCTTTGTTGACCAAATAAAAAAGCTAGCTAGCGAGGCACGCCGTTAGCGAAGCAGCTAGCTAAAAGGAAATGTTTATTTGTTTATTTGTTTGTTTGTGACGGTTGTGTGGATTAGCAGGTAACATGCCTCAGAAGCGGCGCTCACAGTCTTGGGAAGAGCTGAAACAAGCTGGCAATGACTGCTTTAAGACAGGACAATATGGAGACGCCATCTCTTTGTACAGCCAAGCCATCGAGGTGCTGAAGAAATCGGGTAAGGAAGCCGGTGTCAGATGAGCTGCTGGTTAGCTAGTGAATCATCTGAATCATCTCAGGTTACTGTACTAAATAATAGCCAGAATAACAGAATAGCATCATATTTTATCATTCTTCCTGCGTGTTAAAGTTTGGACGCAGCGCATGACTCAGTATTACCCGCCCATATACACGCATATACTCCGGAATGAATATATGTGTAACTTTTATTTATTATTTTTAAGAATAATAACATCTAATGACCTCTTTAATGCGGAGGCAGTCAAGCTCCTTATGCGTGTAGATAAATACAACAGCCACACCAACAGATTCTCCAAACAAAAGCCTGTTCTGTTTTTTATTTAGTCTGCATTGCTGTTAATATTGCATATATGTTAAAAAAAAACAACAATGTAAATTAAATTTAGACTCATTAGTTTCTGCAGAAGATACATGGATAAGTATATATTCAGACCTTGAGTCTGTGTGCTTTTCAAGCTGACAGGTCTTTAAGTTAATTTGTTTTATTGATATTGTTTTATTGACATTTCTTTAACAGAAAGAAGTTTCAGGATGATGGTGATGATTTGTTACAACAAGTCATTTCACATTTCACCACATGCCCAAACTATTCACAGACTCTTGTATATCATTGATTTTTTTTTTTTTTTTTTTTTAGGTTATTATACAATTTTATGAGGGTGAATCAAATGAAAACCTTAAAAGTGCTACACAAATTAGCAGCTAGAAGGTTTTTTTCCAGAGGAATCTGGATACTTGTTAAGCGTTGGAAATGAAATGGAGATTATGTACAAAATGACTGATCTTTATCTGTAATAAACAATGCAAAAAAAGGTTATTTACTATTTGATTAATTGGAGTAGTCTGGTTTTGAGTGTTTTTCTTTCAGCCTTTTGTTGTTATGAAATAAGGACTTATATTTGTTCAGGATGGAAACACACTGACCTATGTTTATAAATTAAGCTTCAATTAAATCTGACTTTAGTTAAGTCTGATCTATTTGAGTAAAAAAAAACACATAAAAGGTAGCTCTAAATATAGTTCACATAACCAAATACAGGTGAAATTGAAAACAGTTCTGTTTTCTACCTGATTATGGCCTTAAACAACTTTATCAAAATCTTCCATAACTGTCTTTTTTTTTTTTTATTATTCTTTTAAAACCTACAACCTCAGACAAAAGCACTTCTAATATCCTTTTGTTTACTTCTTTCCTTGACTCTTGAGATGGCCTACTGAGTGTTTTAAATAAACGTGTAACAGTTATCACTTTCTGCTATATTGCTCTTAATACATGCTACAGCTGCAAAGGTGCTTGAATGGTTTCACTTACCTAGCTCAAGAACTTTGTAGTTGTGAGTGAATGCTTAGTAATATGTTGCATACTTTTTATTTTCAGGTCAGAAGAACCAGGAAGATCTCGGTATTTTATACTCAAATCGGGCAGCCAGTTACCTGAAAGATGGAAACTGCAGTGAATGCATTAAGGACTGCTCGGTGTAAGTTTCTCAGAACTTCACTAATGTATTTACAGTGCCAAAGACTTTGTGATTCTGACTGTGTAATAGCTCATAAGTATTTTTTTAATTAGATGTTGGAATGGATGAAGAAAAGGTTAAACGCAATGCTTAAGCTCTCTTTCTCTTCTCTACTGGTCTGAGGACAGCAGCCAGTTGCACCAGTTGAACAGAAGCTGTAATGTAGTCTAATTTGACTGTAAAGTGTCACTACATTTGAGTTTATGAACTACTACTAAATTTAATGGTTGCACCCAATAACATAGCTTCAGCTAAAGCACTATTCTGATGAGATAATGGTTCCAGACAAGGGACTGTTAAGTAATGTCTGCTGCCAGATGATATGTCTGATTCACACAGGATAAGTGATCTCCATATAAAGTACAAAGAAGGAAGTGTCTGCATGATGTACATAAATTCCTCACACCAAAAAAAAAAAAAAAAAACCTCAATGTGTTGTGCAAAACTGATTTAATGCTGCTGATGGCATCCTAAAACTGAGATACCAGGCATCACTGTTAAAGTTGTGCACATCTAACTCCCAGAAAAAGCTTGTTCTGAAGAGCTTCGTTGATGGTTCAGGATACAAAGCATCAACTGCTACTGTTGCACAACATGAATCATTATAATGTGAATCATATGCTTTAAGTAAAATATGTATTTAGGTGTGTTTATTACGTTAAAAACATGAGGGTGTGTTAATACATTGATACGGTGATAATTAATTTCCCTTAACAACACACATTATGTTTATTCCTTGTAGATGAAGGAAGTCTCAAACACATCACTGTTTTGTCTCTGTGACATAGTTATGACGAAGCACTCTTATTTACAATGAGTGTCTGTGGTGCAACCAGAAATATACACATTTTTAGTTTTAAGCTAACTACTCTTGATGTATGGTTTAGAATCAGCTTTACACCCTGACTGGCTGTTGATCTTTAAATCCATTCCTCAGCTTATGTTTGTACCAATAGACCCTTTTCACACTTCAGGGTTCTATGTGATGGAAGTTGGGATAGTGGGAAAAACATGACTGCAGCAGCACTACTTATGAATGAGGACACTGATCCACAAAATCATGAAAATCTGAACATTTGACACTATGCAGTCTAAAAGTTGAGATTAGAGTCAGAATAGTAAGAAACGACTGTGTATGCACATCAAGTGGTATAGCACTTTTATTCAGAACATCTTTGGATACACACTCATCGGGCCTCTTTATTATGTACATCTGTTCATTCATTCGGTTATCCAATCAGCCTATCATATGGCAGCAGTGGATAAAATCATGCAGATACAGGTCAAGAGCAATTTAATATTCACATCAGAATGGGGGGGAAAAGTGATCTCAGTTACTTTGACCATGGCAGGGTTGTATGTATCAGAGGTGCTGGTTTGAGTATTTTGTGAACTGGAAGTCTAAGGTAACGCGAATAACCACTTTTGAGTAGAATGGCATCTCAGAATGCACAACACATCAAACCTTGAGGTGGATGGGCTACAACAGCAGAAGACCACATGGGGTTCCACTGCTATCAGCCAAGAACAGTAATCTGAGGGTACAGTAGGCACAGGCTCACTAAAACTGGACAGTTGAAGAAAAAGACCAGGCCAATAGATTAGATGCTTTTCTACTCACCATGCTACAGTCAAAGTCACTGAGATCACATTTTTGCTCCATTCTGATATTCGATGTGAACATTAAACTGAAGCTCTTGACCTGTATGTGTGCATGATTTTATGCATTGAGCTGATGCCACATGAAGTGCTGATTGGATAATTGCATGAATGAACAGGGGTACAGGTGTTCTATTAACGTGGCCGGTAAGTGTAGGTGTGATAATGTTAATGCTTTATAAAAAACTGGTGCTGTCTATTTAATTTGTTTATTTATGTCCATTTTGTTTAGCCTATTAGCCTTGTGTTTAAGAGAATGAATACAAAATTCAGTGCTACTCTGCTGATAAAAGAATAAGCTACTTGAATTTTAAATTGTGAAATTTAGTTAAACTGCTTTACTAGTTGTAGTAATGCTACTGCCCAATATCGTGAATATTTATTTTATTATAATGTCTATGATTGGCTGATTGGAAAATTGCCTGAATGAGCAGGGGTACATGTTCCTATTAAAGTGGCCAGTGAGTGTATATTTGGTTTATTGTTCCTTGTTAGCCTATTAAATGCATTTTCAATGTATTTTATTTTGTGTAGCTGGTCTCGGTTGTGGTGGAATTCACTGGTATTCAGAATAACACCAATATATTATCACCTTATTGTACCAGCCCAAACTGAGACATCTGAGCTCTCTGCATTAAAATACTTTTCATCTTGTTTTAACAGATCTTTGGAACTGGTTCCATTTGGGATTAAATCACTGTTACGCCGTGCTGCAGCTTATGAAGCTGTGGAAAGATACAGACAAGCCTATGTAGACTATAAAACAGCCTTACAGATCGACTGCAACCTGCCTGCAGCTCATGATGGAACCAACAGGTAGGTGCTTGTTAGTGGGCATAAGCTGACATAAGTAACTAGCATTTATTTGTATCGGAAATGGGGTTGGTGAAGGAGTCTGAACCGTATCCAAGTGTGGGGTTATTAAAAGTGATCACAGGGAGCAGTATCTGTGTAAGCGTGGAGCTATAAAGCAAGCATTCAGAGAAGCTTCCGTGTGTGACTTCTGTTTGGTGAGCTCCACTCCATATACACTATATGGCCAAATATTTGTGGACACATGACTATCACACCCATA
>CM040455.1:6202293-6256882 GCA_022758105.1 Pangasianodon gigas | reverse complement strand
TATGTGGGCCTTCCTTAAACTGTTGCCACAAAGTGAGAAGCACACAATTGTACAGGATGTCTTTGTATTCTGTAGCATTACAATTTCCCTTCACTGGAACTAAGAGGCCCAGATCTGTTCCTGCATGACAATGCCCCTGTACACAAAGCCCAAAATGCACAGGATATTGGTTCACTTTCTGCAGTTGGGTCAGTTGAGGGTCAAAACTCTCTTTCGCTGCAATCAGACCACAAATCGGAACAGTGACAGTCCACTGAAGTGGACCAAGACCACCTTCCTTAAGTGGTCTGGGATCAGTTGTTTTGGTCTTCACACCTGCTCAAACAAACTGCCCCAAGTAGACCATGCTTTGATTCAAATGTATTAAATGCTGTATATGTGAAAGCACCCTAAATCTGGTAAATATTTTTCTGAACAAGAGCTTTAAAGTAGCTGAGCAACATTTCTTGTAGTTAGCTACGTGCGTGTATGTGTTATATACACATACAGGGTGTCCCAAAAGTCATCATACATAGGGTACTATGTATGCCAGCACCACATAGGTTGTGCCTTCGTCAGTGGATGTTCGTGGACGGCCACTTCTCTGTTGGTCCGCAACACATTCAGTCTTTTGGAATTTGTTAATAAGTTTGGCAACCGTGTCGCTTGCCATATTTCCTGTTAATGTCCATCGCAACCTTCCCAATCCAGCCGTGAGAATGATTTCAATACGTTCTTCTTTTGTCAAAGGCATTCTTAAAGGCTATCTGGGGAAAAACAAAAAACAAAAAAAAAAAACTATAAACTAAGTATGACAAATTTTAGAAGACATTTTGCTAAGGTGTTAATTTTCTCTATGTATGGAGACTTTTGGGACAATGTGTGTGTGTGTGTGTGTGTGTGTATATGTGTATATATATATATATATATATATATATATATATATATATATATATATATATATAAATATATGACCTTTGGAAAGTAATTATGTTTGAGAATTAAGCAAAAGCTAGTTATAGTATTGAAAAGGTGAATTTTATTTTCATGCAAGTGGACAATCAGATATGAAGCTTGCAGGACAAAAGAGTGATGATTCATTTCCAGTCACGTTCATTACAACTCAAAATTAAAAAAAAACTAAAATGGACACAAATCAGGTACATCTGGTTTAATTTTAAACAAATGTCAGGACGTCTTGCTATTTGTTATTTTTTTGTCTGACAGATGCATGAACCGCCACCAACAGGTAGGAATTTAATTACAGTGGAAAATTATACTGTAAGCCACATTAATAAAGCTTTTGGAAAAAAATTTCCCTCTCCTAACCATTAACCAAATATGTTATTTAACTCTTATGGGTATTTGAATTGATATTAAAATTTGCTAGAAGACACCTCCCTACTGCATACATAAATGCAAATGCAAGCAGTGTTCAGGATGACAATCGAGTTGCAACTACAGCACAATACAGTAAATTCAGAAGGAAATTACACTACACACTAATTACGTTGAAGCAGCATTGGGATAAACTAAACTGTGTAGGTGTGCAAAACGGTTAAAACTGTTCAATTATTATAAACTACCACTGAACAGAAACCACTGAAACATGCTTTCTCAAATAAAATGAATTTTTATTTCTCTTCAGAATGACAAAGGCACTGACAGAAATGGATGGACCATCTTGGCGAGAAAAGCTTCCTCCTATCCCAACTGTACCCATGCCAGTAAAAGAGAAATTTTTGCGAACTGCAAACTCTACTGTGACTGCACAACAGAACAACCTAAATGGAAATAAACAAAGTAAAAAATCTTTTCTGACTTTCAGTGGCAATATGTAGTAATTGAATCTCACTGCCATTATCTGCACTTCCTGTTTTTAATATGGAGGTTTAATTTGGGTTACATTAATGATCTTTCTGTACTAAATTAACTTCCAGTGGGTGGTGATGTGAAAAAGGCCAAACTGCTAAAGGAGGAGGGGAATGCATTTGTGAAAAAGGGACAGCATAAGAAGGCAGTGGAGAAATACACACAGTCTCTCAGCCAAGACCCCACTGAAGTCACAACCTACACAAACAGGTAAACATCATGAACTCTTTGTTCCCCCATCTGTCTGATTTCTCATGTTCTGAGTATTTAGGATTTAAGACTAAAACAGGTCTAACAAAAAAGGAATGAAGGAATCTGTTCAAATATCAGATGAAAACAAGATGAAAACACTCACAGGGTTGAGTGTAGGGGCTTTCCCTTCTGCATATTTCCTGAGCTGATGCATGCAGCTAGCCTGCAACTCTAGTGTATAGTGTAGAAAATAAATCTATAACACCTTGTTGTTTCTGAGTGGGCTTTTGTGTGTTTTGCATGGATTCTGTTCTCCAAGTTTCCAAAAAAAGGGTTTGGCTCAAACCCAGAACTCAGAATAACACACAGATCCTGCAAGCAGATGGCTCAAACTTCTATCTCTCACCCGATATAATGGAGTTATGCACAATGCAAAAAAGATAGCTGGCATGAGCTATCAACAACTTCTCAATTGGGTAAAGATACAAACTCCACAACAAAGATAAATCAGCTGACAATCATCTATTATTCATTAGCTTCTCATCAACTTAATGCCTTATCTGTTTAGCAAGAAAAAAAAAGCTAAAACTCCATCAGTTCTGAATCCTCTTTTTCCTCTTATGCTGTAGCTTTTATCCTCTCTCTCTCTCTCTCTCTCTCTCTCTCAATTGGCTACCGCTCCTGCCAGTCACCCTGTAAGCGATACTGTTTGTCCCTTTAGTTGGCATTGCTCACCAAAGAATTGACTGGTCTGCAAACAAGGGTGCCATGTTCTAGATTGTTTAAACAAATCTAGATGTAAATATCAGGAAGTAAAAGCTGAAATTCTGATCTATCATCTCATGTTCATCTTTTGATCTCAAACCCAATTATCTAATGTATTGTATAGCAAAAACAAAAGAATTGGCCTTTCCATTTAAATACTTTCAGAGGGGATTGTATATGTGCAGATTTCCCACCAATTCTGACCTGACCTAGTGCTGACCATCACTGTGACTCACAGCAGCTCATCATATCATATTTTTTTCCCTCTGACCCAAGAATATTTCTTTAAAAACAAAACAGCCCTATGCACTGTAGCTTGGACATAACTGATATAGGTATGTTAAAGCTAAAAATAAGCTATTCCCACTGATTAGTATTTACAGATCTTGAGTGCCCTATTCTGAATTTCTATAGAGATTTGCATACTATTGTCTCAAATCTAGCTGTTTCAGTAGAAAACTCAATGAGACTTCTTCATTCATTTTAATAATCCACAATGGCTCCTCTGAGAGCAGCATTTGTTTCTCTCTGCAGGTGTAACTGTGAACATAGCAGGACCCACTCACAACGCTGAACACAGCCTTGACCTAAGACTGACATTTGGCATAGCTAAAAGTTTACCCTACTGAAACCACTATAGTCACTACATAATTATATTTCAGATGTGTCTTAATCATAATATATGCACTGTGCCTCACTATGGGATTAAACATACAATCATGTTGACTACTATATCCAGCTTTACTAAAAGTCTTTGGTTTGCCCCCTGCCCCCATGGAACTTAATCAAGTGACTGAGTGCTTAGAGTCAATGTTTTGCTTTATCACTAGATAATGTCCTGTTTAAAAGAAAAATAATTAACATTAGTGGAGCGATGAGAACCTTTTACCCCTATTCAACATCCCTTCATAGTTACTTTCACTGATCTCCTCAAAATCAACTTGCGTACTAGATATGATACGCCGTGCAAGAATGCATAGGTAGCAGTCAAAATTGATGCCTGTCTTTTATTTGTAGCTTCTGTAGATAACATTACTAGGACCGTCTATTTTAAATCTCAAACTATGAAATTTGTTACATGATGCAGAAAGATTCAATTCAATTTTTCACAATGTCTATTGTATGGAAGTCAGGATATAGATTGTGTGATTAGTCATTACTGTATGATATAAAGTCAAACAGTACTAAGTGTGTTGAAAGGATGTTCATTATGAGCATCAGGGTCTTTTATGATTACAGAAGTTTTACTTAACTAACAACCTAGCTGATGCATTCATTACCCCTACAGGGGTGAACAAATCTCTAATCCAGTCGCCAACAAACATAGTGTCAGGCTATTAGTTTTTTTTTATTTTTTATTCATAGTTCTATTCATGGCTGCTGATAATAGTGGTTACCAGTATTTGTTCTTCTCTAGAGGAAAAAAAAAATACCAACTACATACCTCGAAGATGTACATATAGTACACATTCCGAGTCCTTGTGCCTCCTGCACAAACAGATCTGCTGAGGCAAAGTCTGGCTGCTGTTACAGCACATTTTACTTTGTGTGCACTGATGACAATCTTCTCAGAATAAGGAACATGCAGATATGTGGAATCCAAGCAAAATAAAGTGCAGTACAAAACTGTCACAACCGTAGCAGGCAGTTATTTTGTGGTTATAAAAATAATAATCTTTGAAAGATTTGAATTTCTTTTTTTGAATAAACATTTGAGGTGAGAAAACTACAACTCATAAAATAAAATGTTGGTCAATGACTTGCTAACTTTTTATTGACAGTGTAAACATGATGTGCTACATAAGAAACGTATTTAAAAGACAATCATCCTCCCAGCAAAATATCACATTGATTAGAACATACTACTTTATGATGCACCATGTCTGCTTCGATCATAAGTTTCAGGTTCAGGCATTTTGCTAAATAGCTTTTGTCTTGGGTAAAGTTGCAAATTTGGGTTCATGGGCACAGAGTTATAGTAAAGCGGGATGTTTTGATTGTCTGCTCTTGTGACTCACCTCTGGTGCTGTTTATGCCCAAGACTCTGCTTGTGCTTCAGGGGATAATCTTACCTTATTCTGCAGAGCTCCTACAAACTGCTGTTTGTAATCATAAAAACTGTCCCATTGCTCATCACCGAACTCATTCACAATATGTTAAAACAAACATTCCTTTAACGTAGTAATGTTTGACTTTTTTCTTATTATAACTGTGTACTTTGATTATTTATAATCTTACTATCCGGCATCACCCAGAAGAAGATTGGGGACCTGTACCTACATGTAGAATTCTTTAAAGCTGCTTTTTGTTTGTCTTGTTAAAATCGCTATACATATAAAACTGAATTTGTGTAATCCAATTTATTCATTCTTGTTAGTTGGAATTTCTACATATTTCATGAAAGACCAGTCAAACATGCTTTCCAAAGCTCTATCTATGAACCAAAATTTAAAACGGGGTTATTACCTCTGTAAAACCCTAACTGTAATGTTCACTTCACACTGTTCTGTCTGTGTGCGTCTAGGGCTCTGTGCTATCTGTCACTAAAAATGTATAAGGAAGCAGTGAAAGATTGTGAAGAGGCTCTTCAGCTGGATCCGGCTAACATTAAAGCCCTGTACAGACGTGCACAGGCACACAAGGAGCTTAAGGTAAGTAACAGATATATGTATATATATAAAATGAGGGTTGATGTGAATATTACCTGAAGCAGGTGGTCTGTATCAGTATGATTTTATGCATTGCACTGCTGCTACACGATTGGCTGATTAGATAATTGCATGAATGAGTAGGTGTACCTAATAAAGTGCTGTGTGTGTGTGTGTGTGTGTGTGTGTGTGTGTGTACCGACCAGCCATAACATTAAAACCACTGACAGGTGAAGTGAATAACTTTTATCTCATTACAATGGCACCTTACAAGGGGTGGGATATATTAGGCAGCGAGTGAACAGTCAGTTCTCGAAGTTGATGTGTTGAAAGCAGGAACAACAGGCAAGCGTAAGGATCTGAGCAACTTTAACAAGGGCCAATTGTGATGGCTAGACAACTGGGTCAGAGCATCTCCAAAATGGCAGGTCTTGTGGGGTATTCCTGGTATGCAGTGGTTAGTGCCTACCAAAAGTGGTCCAAGGAAGGACAACTGGTGAACCGAATGGTTTGAGGAACATGACAAAATGTTCAAGGGGTTGACTTGGCCTCCAAATTCCCCAGATCTTAATCTGATCGAGCATCTGTGGGATGTGCTGGACAAACAAGTCCTATCCATGGAAGCCCCACCTCACAACTTATAGGACTTAAAGCATCTGCTGCTAATGTCATGGTGCCAGATACCACAGCACACCTTCAGAGCATAAGAGGGACCTACACAATATTAGGCAGGTGGTTTTAAAAAATTATGGCTGATCGGGGGGTGTGTGTGTGTGTGTGTGTGTGTATATATATATATATATATCACACACACTGGCATGCAAAAGTTTGGGCACCCCGTTCAAAATTTGTTACTGTGAAGAGTAGAAGATGAACTGATCTCCAAAAGACAAAGTTAAAGATGAAACAGTCTTTTCAACATTTTAAGCAAGATTAGTGTGTTATTTTTGTTTTGTACAATTTAAGGTGGTTTAAAAACAAACAAAAAAAACAAAAAGGAAAGGCGCACCATGCAAAAGTTTGGGCACCCCAAGAGAGAGAACTTTTACCAAGGTATCAGACCTTAATTAGCTCATTAGAGCTCATTAGAGCTACGGCTTGTTCACAGGAAAGGCCAAAAAAAAAAAAAAAAAAAAAGCTTTATAAACACTGACTCTTCAAAACTTGTCCCAACAATCAGCAGTCATGGGCTCCTCTAAGCAGCTGCCTAGCACTCTGATAATTAAAATAATTGACGCCCACAATGCAGGAAAAGGCTATAAGAAAATAGCATGTTTCTTCAGTTCGTAATGTAATTAAGAAATGGCAGTTAACAAGAACGATGGAGGTCAAGTTGAGGGCTGGAAGACCAAGAAAACTTTCCAAGAGAACTGCTAATAGGATTGCTAGAAAGACAAATCAAAACCCCCGTTTGACTGCAAAAATCCTTCAGGAAGATTTAGCAGTGGTGGTGGAGTGGTGGTGCACTGTTCTACTGTGCAGTGACACTTGCATAAATATGACTTCCATTTAAGAGTCATCAAAAGAAAACCTTTCTTTCATCCTCACCACAAAATTAGCAAAATTAAATGAACATCTATACAAGCCTGATGCATTCTGGAAACAAGTCCTATGGACTGTTGAAGTTAAAATAGAACTTTTTGGCCACAATGAGCAAAGGTATGTTTGGAGAAAAATGGGTGCAGGATATCATGAAAAGAACACCTCTCCAACTATTAAGCATGGGGGTGGATGCTTTGGGCTTGTGTTGCAGCCAGTGGCACGGGGAACATTGCACTGGTAGAGGGAAGAATGGATTCAATTATGTACCAGCAAATTCTGGAAGCAAACATCACACTGTAAAAAAGGTGAAGATGAAAAAGGGATGGTTTCTACAACAGGATAATGATCATAAAGTTCAAAATCCACAGTGGACTACCTCAAGAGACACAAGCTGAAGGTTTTGGCATGGCCCACACAGTCCCCCGACCTAAACATCATCAAAAATCTGTGGATAGACCTCAAAAGAGCAGTGCATGCAAGACAGCCCAAGATTCCCACAAAACTAGAAGCCTTTTGCAAGGAAGAATGGGTGAAAATCCCCCAAACTGAGTCCCCAGACTCAGCAGGCTACAAAAAGCATTTACAAGCTATGATACTTGACAAAGGGGTGTTACTAAGTATTGACCATGCAGGGTGCCCAAACTTTTGCTTCGGGTCCTTTTCCTTTTGTTACTTTTACGTTTGTTTAAAACTGTAAAAGATGGAAATAAAAAGTTATCTTGCTTTAAATATTAAAGAAATGTCATCTTATACTTGCACTTGCTTAGCGGTTAACTGTGTGTGTGTGTGTGTGTGTGTATATATTTGCAAGTAAACAATGGTCTTAAATGAAGAATTGCTATAATTAATTAATGATTCAGGGTGGACAAATAATTTCATTATCTAGCCCACTGGTCAAGTAAAAGCTCCAGTGTCTCTGACCACTCAGCCTAGGGCCTGGAAACCCAATTAAAAGTGGTAGCTAACACAATTTAACTCAAAGAGGCATTAATACAGAGTTAGTAGGTAAGACAGAAAATTATTAAGTGCTTGAATTCTCAGGATGGGGATGAGATTCTGTAATCATAAAAAAAACCCAACATCTGGACTCACAATCTGCTTGTCCCAGTTGTCCAGGCTACTGATTTGTTCACCCCTGTATAGTGGTATTTAGCGATACTGAAGGTTTTACGACGATACAGGTACACAACCCAGCCAGAAGTTTGTGGACCTGACCATCACACCCATATGTGGGTTTATGAATATCCCATTTCAGATTTAGTCCCCTCCCCCTTTGCTGTAATAATAACCTCCACTCTTCTGGTAAGGCTTTTCACTATTTTTTCAGTGTGGCTGGCTGGGAAAATCCCCACAGCCACAAGAGCATTAGTGAGGTCAGGCACTGATGTCAGGCACTGATGTCGGGTAAAGAGGCCTGGGGTGCAGTCAGTGTTCCAATTCATCCCGAAGGTGTTCAGTGGGGTTAAAGTCAGGGCTCTGTGCAGGCCACTCGAGTTCTTCCATTCCAACCTTGGCAAAGCACGTCTTCATGGAGCTCACTTTGTGCACAGGGGCATTGTCATGCAGGGACATATTTGGGCCCCTTAGTTCCAGTGAAGGGAAATTGCAATGCTACAGCATACAAAGACATTCTGTACAATTGCGTGCTTCCAACTTCGTAGCAACAGTTCGGGGAAGACCTACATACGAGTGTGATGGTCAGACATCCACAAGCATTTGGTCATATAGTGAATGTTTTTGTGCAGTGATTATTTCAAATCATACCAATCAGATGTACATTATTTAATTTGCTATACCCATATAGATTGTGAGGTCACAAAAAGCCCCTAGAAATATTTAACATGGGCACCATACTTTTTAAAAGAACAATCAGTGAAAACTGTATCTACATTTGTTTTGATAAACTCCTGAAGTCTGCTTAAATAATAATTTTCTGCACAAATACTCTAATACTTGGACTGCCATTGTGGTATGATGTCATGTAATGCTGACTCTGAAAAAGACAAGTGGTCTCAGATACTGTGGTCTATAGAAAACTTGATATTGAATTGTATAGTTATCAGTCTCAGGTGGGTTTTTTTTTCATTCAAATTTGTGATATTTGTCTCCTCTTTAGAACAAGAGAACTTGTGTTGAGGATCTTAACAGCTTGCTCAAAATAGAGCCCAACAACTCTGCTGCACAGAAGCTACTAGAAGAAGTACAGAGGATGAAATAACCTCTTTTTTTTTTGCAACGCCTTAAGTGCCTCAAGTTAACCCAATTCTCAGATCTGCACCACTTCTTTGACACATTCAGGCTTGTTACTTATAGATGGATGTTTTGGAAGTGGCAAATTTCATATCGTCCATATGTATTGAATCAGCTTCCTATTATTTAAATTTATGGGGTGTCTTTTTGTCTACACATACTGATCACAACTGTTTGTCAGAAATGAACTCTCAATTGCCTAGTTGAATAAGGGTTTGTTATGCAATTAATGTATACTTTGTCATTACTGTGCAGGGGTTTGTACATTTATCAGGGTTCATATACATTTAAAACTTGTAAATCTTGTTAAATCGTTTTTTCAGTCCATATCTGCTCAATGTTAGCATTTGGCTATGGTAAGGGAAATCATAAATCCCCACATGTAATAAAAAAAATAAATAAAAAAAACCTCAGTTAATTAAGCATATTTACTAGTTTGCTTGCAAATAGTTCTGACAGTAACTTCCTGTTGGTTGTTAACAGCTGCCCGTAGAAATTTTCCAACTTGGTAAACTGACAATACCAAGAGTTTATACACGATAAGTACAGTTGTCATAGTCTTGTTCATAATTAAAATGAAACCAAATGACAGACCTGCTGAATGATGCTCAATTTGTAAAAACAAGAATAAATGTTTTGCAAATTTTGCGGTATATTGTCACCATGTCAGATTTATTTGTGATATGCATGGTTAAACTTGTGCTGGTTTAAGACTTTGATACTCATTGATCTCAACTAGTGAACTGGAATAAAAATAAGTAAATCTAGGTTAGGTGTTTTAATGCATATGTAACTGTAAAACCTACACAAGGTAATAAGTCACTTTTTACTGAATGCAAGTACATAATACTGCCACTTAAACAATCCTCAATATACATGCAAGTGAAGACTCAAAAGCAAAACACGTAAATTTGGAACCGATAAAACTTTTATTTCACTTTAAATTGTCGTTTACACTTTTCCTGATTATAACATGTAAGGTGAAACTAGAACTGTTTAAAAGACATACACAAATCTAGTATTACGTCAATAACCAGGGTTGTACTAGGATTTTTTTTTTCCTTTTTTTTATTTGGGACTCTTAAGCTAGTCTAAGTTTTTCACAACCACGTGCGCGCTAAAGCGATAAAACCATCACAGAAGCTAACTGGAGGCAGAATACTGGTCAGTAAAAACAAAAGCGATCGGAGATACCAGATATACAGACAGGCTCGGCTCCACATTCACTACTGTACGTTTTTTTTTTTTCTCAAGCATAGAATAACTGCTGTTTGTTCAGCTATGGGGAGACGTGTTTTTACTTCAGTGCATGAACATTGTGTCTTCAGTTGGAGACAAAGGAGTTCTACACCTAAGTAGAATGTTAATGATGTGACAAGGTATTGTGACACTGAATGAGAAGATCTGGCCTAATCCCTTCAAAATCCTCTAGCTTCCTTAAAGAGCAGTAGTACCCTCAATCATTTAAAACAGTTGAACTGGAATTTTTTAAACTTGCAACTGAACTGGAACAGAAAATTCTGGCAAATGCAAAAACATCTCAAAAACAGCTGAAAGCACAGTGGGTTTGTTCTCATTGTTACCATAGAGACTGTAATTTATTCCACAACTAAGTGTAACCAGTGGCCAAGAAAAAGATGGAACAAATGCTCCACAATAAATGAGAACATTGTCAAACTCCATCAAATCAGAACTAGAATGGATCCATAATGGCCAGGGGTTACAGGGGAGAAGAATGATTAATGGACCATGAACTTTTTTGGGGGGAAAGGATGAAATAACAGGAAAAACAATTATTTAGAAGCGTTAACTCCTTTAAATGTTTTAAAAGTAGGGTTAGATTTCAATTAAATACATCTCTTTTCACAATATGTAACTGTATAGTGTGTGTTCAGCAATGTTAAAATAAAAAAGAGGGACAAAGTAACATCAAGAACTTTTTACTGGTGTTAAACAGCACCACCTAACTGCCCTTTGACAGTTCATCAAGATAAACACTCCAGTTTCATGAAAAAGTCTAATATTACCTACTGATGGAATGTTTAAGCTCATGTTTAAATTTGAGAACAACTGGAATGACAACCTCAGGTCCCTTTTATTTTCATTCTTGGACTCATGCAAAGTAAAAATTATGAACATTGCACGACAACAACAGTAATGCATGTTAGTCAGTGTCACAATACAGCCTGTTTACTTCCTTTCTGTATGAGTTGCGACAGAATTGTACTGCTCATACCAATAAAACTATTTCCAATTTAACCAGGAAGCAGGGAGGGGGGAATTATGCATCACAGTGATTATTAAATTAAATGGACAGTTTAATAACCTTTTTTGATAAAACCACTGAGAAGATAGGAGAGGAGTGAAAGATACTATAATGCATTACCTGATAATGAACAATTACCTTTAAAAAAAATTAGCAGTATTAGGCCACAATACCCCCATATTCAAGACCCCCTCCCCTCCCACAAGACATCCAAACACACGGGTTCAAAACATCTCAGCCGTCAAAGAACCGAACATTACCCTGTGCCTTGATCTCAGAGGGGCAGAGACTTGTACGTCAGATACAATTCATGCTGCTCATCATACAGAAAGGCAAGTTAGGGTGAAGTGGATGGAGTAGGGAACTATGGGCTGTATGTGTAAGATCAAGAGTGTAAATGGATTTAAACAGTGAAGTGCAATGCCTTTAATTCTCGCCCTCTCCAGCATCCCCCTCGTCACCCTGGTTTTCTGATGTCCACAGCTGAGGGAAAAGAGAGAAATAAAATGTTTGGTAAAGTTGTATTTGTCACCATATATACAGTATATGTATACAATATATACAATACATAGGTATTGGGTATACTGCAGGATGGTTGCCAGTCTGCCTTTACTGAGAATCTCTGAAATTCCTGCAATTTCTACAAATCAGGCAGTTTTTTTAAATCTGTTCTCACAACAC
Organism: Pangasianodon gigas; assembly: GCA_022758105.1. Taxonomy (NCBI): domain Eukaryota; kingdom Metazoa; phylum Chordata; class Actinopteri; order Siluriformes; family Pangasiidae; genus Pangasianodon; species Pangasianodon gigas. The sequence goes on along the minus strand of CM040455.1, from coordinate 6,244,687 downwards.
AGTCTATAAACTAATGGATACTTCAGGTATCCCTTTCTCGCAATATAATCATCATATAAACATCGCAATATAAGGACTTCCACAGATGTTCTACAAGCTTAAATTGAATTATAAACAGATACAATGTATTGGTCTTAAATAAATATATAAATAAATAAATATTTAAAAAAAAAATCATTGGCAAATGGCTGTGGTGTAAGGAACACCACATATCAGGACATGCTTTTAGAGGAAACAAATCAACATTGGGATGGTACACTGTCGTTGATCACTTTCTTATATCATCATCGAACAACCCCCAAAAACCATCTGAAAAACTGACAATTGCCTATGAAAACAGGTTTTAATGTACTATCAAAAGGCTCAATATGAGGAAATTTCAATGTAGGAATTTTTCATAATAGACCTATGAACTTGGCATTTTTGAGACCATCAAATACAGGCAAACTGCACGTTCTGCCCAATTCCTATGTTTATTATCTCTTCATTTTCAAAATGTCTCAAAAATATGAATTTCATATGAAAACAGGTGCAATGTACTACCAAAATACTCAACATGAAGAAATTTTACTGTATGAAATTTTAATAATAGACCCGTGAACTTGACATGTGAGTCTGTCAGATGCAGGCAAATTAGACGATCTCTCATTCCTATACCATTAACTTCTCATTCTGAAAAATCTGATGGCCCCATCACCTTGATATGCAAGAACTTGTGCTAAAACCTACAGTGACACAGCAAGGAGCAAGAGCTGGGACATTGCAGGGCATTGATATCACCACCAGACCCCACCCTACACTTCAATATCAAGGAGACCACCCTGAAGGAGTTCCTACATGTTGTTGGATCTGCCAGAACAAGCTCAGCACCAGGCTGTAAAAGGTCTGTAAAAGGTGCCCCAGGCTCTTGCGCTGTTTGTGGAGAATTAACAAGGTGGAATGAAGGAGAAGGAAAGGTGGTTCTGCAATGGAGACTCATGGAGGGTGTCTGGACTCTGAAAGAGGAGAACTCAAGTAACATTTAGCAGTTCAGGACAATCTCTCTCAGTGCTGAGGACAAGGTATTCCTCAGTATTGTTGCCTGACATCCGACAGAGTTTCTCCTGAGGAAGTCCTATATTGATGCCTCCATGCAGAAGAGGGTAGTCCCAAAGGTGTCTGGGTGCACTGAACACACAGGAGTTGTCATCTAGCTGATCCAAGAGGCATGGGAAGGCAAAGGAAACCTGGCTGTTCTGTTGCTGGAGCTCACCAATTGTTCACCCTGGCCATGAACATACTTGCCATACTCCAAGACTGCACTACAATAAAGAATGAGAGAAGGAGAGATTTCGGCTGATCCAGAAGGAGGTGTGAGCAGGGGTGGAAGAAGTTTGTGCCATAGGATTGTAGGGATGCGGTTAGACCAGATGGGAGCAAGCAATGGATTATAAGATCTTGTGGACAGACCTCTGAAAGGCTTAGCCATTCTGAATTAAGTTTCTGATCCAATGGATTTATGATGTCCTCCCCAGCCCATCCAACCACTTCAGCTGTGGCATAGAGAACCAAACCATCCAACCAAACCTAGCAGACTCCTTGCTACAGCACAGGACTGGCAACTGAAGGTCAACCTAGGGAGACAGCTCATATTCCCAGACACCATCAGTAACAACACTCAGGCCAGACATCATCTTGATGTCAGAAACCACAAGGCAAGTGATCATGCTGGAGCTCACAGTTCCTAGGACGATTAGATGGAATTAGATAGGCCTATGAAAGGAAGAGGGCAAAGGTAGGCGAGTGCCAGAGCCAAAGCTGAAGTACAATTTACAGAAAATTAGGTGTAAATTAAGGTGGAAAGAAAATAGTATGACATGAAGACAGAAAAAGATTTACACTGTACCTAGGTGATCATGGACACCAACATATCACACGGGGAAACTGCTACATTTAGCATTTTGGGCTCTGTGCTGGCTCTAAAGTGTTGCACAGCATTAAAAGAAAACGGCAAACAGAACCACTTTATAAGTCAATATTTATCCTCAGAAAAAAAAAAAATCCTCTAAATATCTAAACAACTAAATATATGTTCCTCATAAGCACTACATGTGCAAAAACTGCCATCAGCTGCGCCATTTGCTTACTGCTCATGGCTAAGCAGACCAGCCTGTCCTCATTTTATACACTGGCAATTCTTTTATCTTACTTGAATAACTAGTCTTATGTGTTTTAATTTATGACTTTATTTATAGCCTACAGCTATATATTTTCTCAGTTTAAATTATCTTAACTTGTTTTCGTGCATTTCTACATTTGTAACCTAATCTTATGGACAACCATCATTAGTGATATTTTAATAATAAAAAAAAAATTCTCAGAAAGCATTATAGGTTTTGTGATGGGAAATGTGTAATCACTTTGATCATCAGCATTTAATCCATAGATTATCAACCACTGGGTCACGGATGGGTTCTCAGGAGATTTTTTTTTTTTTTTTTACCGACCTTAATTTATAAGGTAGTTCAATGCACATGAACCACATGAGATATTTTGAAATAATTATTAAAACTGTCAAATTATTATTAAAATTCCAGTAGTTTTCATTCAATTTGGGGCTCCTCTTAAGCCCATTTTTACCAAAGTACAGAAGCGACACCGTGTCCAAAATACCGTCATGTTAATTAGAGTGGCCTTTCCAGACCCTGGCAATTCGCAGAGCAGTTATATAACATAAATAAGCACATTTTTGTGCAGCAGTCATGGTTTCTAGTAAGGCTGAAAATTATACTGTTTACTATACCGCAGCATGAACACATACGGTACTGATACCGCAGATATCCGCGGTATGAGCAGTCTTTTTTAGTCATATACAGCAACACAGGTCAGGCACAACCAGCATGTACAGTGAAAGCCGGCCAATCACAAACAGCTCCTTGATTGAGTGAGGATGAAGTGTGCACAAATGCTTTGAGGAAGGTGAATGAGGGAAAATCAGCCATAGAAATGAGTGTAACTAAAGACAGCGGTACGGATTTGATTCAGGGGGGAATCCTCTGTTATTTGCAGATATCTGTTGTGTAGGGCTCGCTTTGTCAAAGTCGGATCGCAGAAAGGCAGCACATCAAACCTTTTCTATCACCTTAAGCAACACCAAAAAGCACTGTGTGAAGTGTGCCATGTGACGGGACCAGACCACACATCCTATAGAATCTTAGTGGTAATGCATTTTTACCTAAGCAAGCGTTAATTCCGAACACATTCAGTAGAATAACGCTGTATGAGTCTACTTCTAAAAGGCACAAAGAAATTACAGATGCCATAACCTTCCAAATCACTAAAGACATGGTTCCTGTATACACCGTATTGAAAGAGGACTTCCAGAAATGGTCGCATGCTAGATGAGCGATACAAAATACCATCATTAACCTATTTTACGTTACAACAGATAACACATCCAACGTGATGAAGGCGCTCACTGTGAATACATGGATGTGTCTAGAATGTTTTGGGCACAGGCTATACCTGGCAATTGGCAGGCTTCTTAAAAAGTATAAATTAAACATATATTATTGTTTTAAACTAGACTGAATTTATTTACGTACACTTGGGCTATACTACCATAGTATTTTGGCAAATTTTTCATAGCTTAAACCAGAACGGCAGGTTGGTATTGTGTTCTCTGTGGCATATAACTGTTGTTCTCTGTGGCATATAGGACTAAGTAAATACAGCCAAAAAGGAATGCTAGAATTTGTCATTGCTGTCATATTGTTTTAGGCTTGTTTCACTCCTAACCGAAACCACATTTGATTCTTTTGTATTTTTATTTATTTTTAATTTAGCCTATTTATTGTAAACGAACACAGTGTAGCCTTTGTTGTGATCCGTCTCTGGGCTTAAAATATTTTTGAAAGTAGCTGCATTTTTTCAAATCCTTTTGTTAAAAAATAATTATGCTATGTTTAACTGTCAGTTAAATCATGAAGTGTGAACCCATGTCATATTCATATCGTTAGGTATTTGGTATAAATACTGAGGAAATTTGTCCATATTGCACAGCTCTACTTTCTAGCTGTAAACACTTCAAAATAAAATATTCATGCTATAATTTGCACTGCATACCAATAGTCACATGGGTGATGTTAATCTGTAGCCTACTGCAGCAGTTAAAATCCAAAAAGTTCAACTGCCACAGAGCACAGAAGTGAAAATTTCATTGGATTAACGAATTTTATAGAATCATACAGTGGTAATGCATTTTTATTTTTAGACTGGCAAGTTTTCTTTACTAAACCAGCACAAGAACACAGAGAAATGAATGCTTCACTGTCTGAAGCGCATGCTGCGATGCTTTTAGTGTAAAATGGGCTTTACACTCATGAAAACATCGCATGAAATGCAAAATGTGACTGATGAACTGTTGGTATCATTTGCTAGCACCTATTTATGTGAAGCAGTTTTCAGTTCTCTTCTGTGCATCAACTCAAAGTAGTGATCTCTGCTGGATGTAACAGCTGAGATGAGATGCATGCTTTCGACAATACAGTCAGGTCATTGACGTTGTCAGGACATTGACATTGTTATTTTGCTATCTACCACAGTTTATTGGAGTTAAAATTAAATAATGAATAATACAGACTTACAGCTTTAATTTAAGGGCATTTACATCCAAATCAGTTGAACAGTGTAGGAATTACAGCACTTCTTATATGTGGTCCCCCTTTTTAAGGGATCAGGTTGTGGTAACCCCTCTGTATTTACTCTGGTACAGTCTTCTCTTGGTTGATGTTTTTGACACAGATATTTCTACCTTCTGGAGGGTGTTCTTGATCTGGCCAACTGCTGTGAATTGTTTTTTCCTTCAACAGGGAAATAATTCTTACATTATCTACCAAAATCTTCCAGGCCTTTTGGTGCTCCTGAGCTGACCAGCAAGTTCTTTCTTTTTTAAGAATGTACCAAATAGGTGATTTGGCCACACCTAATATAGCACCTCTGAGATCTCACTGATGGGTTTGTTTTGATTTTTTAGGCTAATAGTGGCTTGCTTCACTAGTATTGACAGCTCTTTGGATTTCATCCTGAGAGTCAACAGCAACAGATTCCAAATGCACATGCCATACATGAAACCAAGTCTAGACCTTTTATCTGCTTACTTGTAAGTGAAATAATCAGGGAATAACACCCAACCAATCATGAAACGGCAGACGGGCTAGCCTTCGCTCCCCATGCGTGCATCAACAAGCCTTGGTCGCCCATAACACTGTCACAGGTTGTCCTTCCTTACACCACATTTGGTAGGTACTAACCATTGTATACCAGGAACACCCCCAAAAGAGCTGCCGGTTTGGAGATGCTCTGACCCAGTCATCTAGCCATCACAATTTGGCCCTTGTCAGAGTCGCTCAGATCCTTACACATGCCCTTTTTTCCTGCTTCCAGCACATCAACTTTGAGAACTGACTGTTCACTTGCTGCCTAACATATCCCACCCCTTGACAGGTGCCACTGTAACAAGATAACGTTATTCACTTCACCTGTCAGTGTTTTTAATGTTATGGCTGATCGGTGTATATGTAAGGTGCTGTATTTCTCACAACATTCAGCTAATTTGTATGTAAATACCTTCAAATTAAAACTTAAAATCTGCGCTTTGAGCTCATATTCATTACTTAATATCAACTCTTATATACTGTGGCGTAATTTTAATAATTAAAATTATTTTGTCAAGGTCCAAATATTTATGGACCTAACTGTATCTCCTGATTTTGAAAAGCTGCAGTGCGATGCACAACCCTTGTTCTCTCATACGATGCAGTGAGTGCAGTGTGCCTGCAGTGGTCTGCTACTAAAGTGGGCTCGCAAAAGCAAATACGAGACAGCGAGCGGTGGGGGTGGGGAGCAGAAAGAGTTTTTGCTTACAGTAAGGTTGTCCCTTAGTAGCTGCATGATCAGGGTGCTGTCTTTGTAAGAGTCCTCGTTCAAAGTGTCGAGCTCAGCAATCGCTTCATCGAAAGCCTATAAGCAAAAAGGAATGCAAGGCTTAGGGTTTAGTCAACAAAAGTTACTTTCTTTTGAAACTCCACAGCCTCACCATTACATTTTATATTTTTGTCTTTAGAAACATTTTACTTTGATTTTTTTCCACTCACTGTCTTTGCCAAACTGCAGGCCTGCTCCGGGGTGTTTAGGATTTCATAGTAAAACACAGAAAAGTTGAGAGCGAGACCCAGCCTGATGGGGTGTGTAGGCTGCATCTCTTTCTTGCTGATGTCAAATGCATCCTGGTAGGCCTTCTGAGAGTTGTCCACCGTTACTGTGGAACAAAATGAAAAACAATTAATTATGTAACAAGTGAAAACCCGTGTTAAAAATTTAAAAGGCAAAAAGGTCTCAAACAATTCTATTCAACAGAAAACCTTTTTTTTAAACTTACCATGCCTTTAAAAAAAACCCTAAACTCTTCCCATGTCAAAAAGTTGTATATTACGTTTGTTTTAATTGAAAAATGTAATATGGTGTGTCAGCTGGGTGGTCTGTTGAAATTATAGTAGGAGCATTTTAATCAGACCAGGTTCTGTCTATGTGTCACTGTCTAATGACAGTCCACTAAATTATTGCCATACCAATGCCAATAATTTAGACTAACCATCACCTGATTTAAAAAAAAGTAATCCAATATATATATATATTGTAGTATATAATACTACACTTTCTGCCTATAGTTTGACGAGATGCATTTCCCCCATACTAACAATCTTGCATTCTATTTATAACTCTATATGAAGCTATCAACACTAGTCATGGTATCATGGAATCATGTCAGCATACCTGGTCACTACAATGTAGCTGCTAACATTAAAATATAGAAAATCACCTGGGAGTAATGGTAGAAAAGTGAAGTATTCTCCTAACAAATTAATTTTTGTGAGGCATTTGTTATACTTAACAAAATGATATAGTTACAAATCCAGCATTCCCTGAACAGGACATCTGTATTTTACTTCCTTATGTGACAGACATTCTACTTTCTTTCTTCACCATTACAGACCAACAGGAAATCAGCTCACATTTTTTTGCATCGCCAGATGCCACCTCAGATAAGTATCTGTAGTAGTCTCCCTTCATTTTCAGGTAGAACACTTTGCTCTCTGCCTGGCTAGCATTGGGTATGAGGTACTTCTCAAGAAGGCCCTGCGTGAATGAAGAAAAGAAACTTGCGTCAGAACAACGGCATTGAAATAAGAGACATTGCTTATTATTAGCCTTCACAGACAGCCAATCATGGCCCTTATTAGAGCAGCAATTGTAACACATGGATAAAGCTTAAGGACTAGGACACAGTTGATGCATTTGAAAGTAAAAGCTTGTTTACATATAAAATATAGTCATTTGATGGTCATATAAATGTCTACACGAGATGTATGTTTTTCCACTATACAACGTATTTCGCTATTCAGTAAGCTCAAAATAGTTTTTGTGTGGGCTTTAAAAGACCACTCATGGTCCATTCAGACTGTGCAAGTTGATTGCCTAAGTTGCTGAATCTTGTTTGTGGGCACCTGTCCATTAAGTTTCTTTGGCAAACACACACATCCTTCTCAGTAAAGGAAATTCCATAATGCTGTTAAGCAGATTAAAGCTATTTTTTTAAATAAAAGTTTGAAAGAATATTAGCTTTAATTATCTAGATATTCCACGTTTTAACACAACCCTCATCTAACCTAATTTTCATGTAGGCCTGAGAAGCAAGTAGCAAAGCTTGTTTTAAAAAACTATAGTTTTCCTGTATTGAACACACAATATGCTCAATTATATTAAATCTCCAGAAAAGATCAAATACGAACAAAACAAAATTATAAAGCTTAGAGTGACTGATGGCATACAGTGAGAAGTAAATATTCAGACACTTGCATTGAAATATTCCAGCGCATATGGAAATACTCCAGTGCACTAGGCCATGCAAGTACCTTCATTGTAAAAAAAAAACAAAAAAAAACCTTTGTGTTATTGTGGCTGTATGTTTGGGGTTGCTGTCTTGTTTAAACATCCATCTTCTCCCCAGATTGAGTTCTTTGGCCGATGAGATTAAATTCTCCTCTAATATGTACATGACTCCATTCATGTTTCCTTTGATGAGGTGTAATGCCCCAGTACCATTTGCAGAGAAGCAGCTTCATATCATGATGCTCAAACCTCTGTACTTCACTGTAGGTATGGTGTTCTTGGAACTGTACGCGCAACCCTTCTTTGTCCAAACACAAGGAGCTGAATTATTGCCAAAACTTCTATTTTTGTTTAATCTTTTCTCCCAAGAGGGTTCTGATTTGTCTAAATGCTCATTTGCAAATTTGACACGCACATCTCTGTGCTTCATTTTTAGCAGAGGAGTATTGTGTGGGGTGTAGGAATGGAGATGATTTCCACCTGCATATTATCAAATCTGTGCGACAGGAGGGGTCTGCAGCTTTTTCCATTTGAGTATTGTCCCTGAGAACTTTAGGAAGCTCCTTCACCTTGACACCTGGTGCAATTTGCCCTATTTTTGCAGTATTTACACTGATCAGCCATAACATTAAAACCACTGACAGATTAAGTGAATTATCATCTATGAAGTGATTATCTCATTACAATGGCATCAGTTCTCGAAGTTGATCTGTTGAAAGCAGGAAAAATGGGCAAGCATAAGCGTAAGTAGCTGAGCGACTTTGGCAAGGGCCAAATTATGACAGCTAGACAACTGGGTCAGAGCATCTCCAAAACAGCAGGTGTTGTGGGGTGTTCCTGGTATGCAGTGGTCAGTACCTACCAAAAGTGGTCCAAGGAAGGACAACCAGTGAACCCAAGGCTGTACAGACACTGTACGCTGTAGCACAAATTGCTGAAAAAGTTAATGCTGGCTATGATAGAAAGGTGTGAGAGCACACAGTGCATTGCAGCTTGCTGCGTATGGGGCTGTGTAGCTGCAGACGGGTCACAGTGCCCATGCTGACCCCTGTCCACTGCCGAAAGCACCTACAATGGGCATGTGAGCATCAGAACTGGACCGTGGAGCAATGGAAGAAGGTGGCCTGGTCTGATGAATCACATTTTGTTTTACATCACGTGGACAGCCAGGTGCGTGTGCATAGCTTACCTGGGGAAAAGAGGGCACCTGGATGCACTATGGGAAGAAGGCAAGCCAGCAGAGGCAGTGTGATGCTCTGGGCAATGTTTTGCTGGGAAACCTTGGGTACTGGCATTCATGTGAATGTTACTTTGACATGCACCACCTTCCTAAACATTGTTGCAGACCTAGTACACCCCTTCATGGCAACGGTAGTCCCTAACGGCTGTGGCCTCTTTCAGCAGGATAATGTGCCCTGCCACACTGCAAAAAATGTTCAGGAATGGTTTGTTGCGTTCAAGGTGTTGACTTGGCCTCCAAATTCTCCAGATCTCAATCCGATCAAGGATCTGCTCCCAACGTCTTGGTGCCAGATACCACAGTACATCTTCAGAGGTCTTGTGGAGTCCATGCCCCAACAGGTCAGAGCTGTTTTGACGGCACAAGGGGGACCTACACAATGGCACTTGTGGTTTTAATGTTATAGCTTATCAGTGTATATCTAGAACTTGATATACAATAGAGTTCACTGTTGTCTTAAGGACTGCACATTTCCCAGGTCCTGTGGCTATAAATCAAGCCCAAATCATCACCCCTCCACCACCATGCTCGACCATTTGTATGAGGTGTTATGCTGTGTTTGGATTTCGCCAAAGACGGCACTGTGCATGATGACTAAACATCTCCACCTTTGTCTCATCAGTCCAAAGGATATTGTTCCAGAACTTCTGTGGGTTGTTCAGATGCAATTTTGCAAACCTGAGTCATGCTGCCATATTCTTTTTTCCCCTAGCCACCCTTCCATGAAAGTCATACATGTACTGTCTTTTTCTGATTGTGCTGTCATGAATATAAAAATTTAATGTGCTTACAGAACCCTGCAGGTCACATGATATAGCTCTTTTTTTTTTTTTTTGGTAGGTTCTTCTTTGTATCTTTGAGCACTGAACAGTCTGACCTTGGACTGAATTTGTTGGGATGTCCACTCCTAGGAAGACTGGCAGTTGTCTTGAGAGCTCTCCATTTGTAAACAATCCTTCTCACTGTAGAATGGTGAATTTCAAATTGTTTGGAGATGGCCTTATAACTTTATGTCATTTGTTCTTGGCATGATGCAGACACACACCTGAGTGCTCCGGAACACCAAACTGCCAGAAGTTCTGCTTTTCTAGAGGTAGTCACACTTCTTGATGATTAACTAATCTTGTGCATTTCATTAATAACACCTGGCTACTAATTACTCTCTGAATGATTGTGAAAGTAGGAAGGGTGTACTAATTTTCCCCCCACCTGGTTTCTGAATGTTGGTTTACTCTTTGCAAAAGAAATGACAATGAAATCTATTGTTATTTGTCACCTGAGGTTATTTGACTTTTGTTATTTATTTAGGCCCTAATAAATAAAAACATAGAACTGAAGGATTTTATTCTTTTCCCCATGACTGTATTTCTCCTCACTGCATGTTGTAAATGAAGCTATCCATAACAAGTCATTGCAAACAGTGATAGAAGATCAGTTAATTATTGCGATATGAATAGTGGTGGCACATGCCTGTTCTAAAAACACACACACTCCCATCCATGATTCTAATTTAGCATTCCTCACCAGCACATCATTGCAGATTTCCTGCAGCTCAGTCTCAATTTTCTCACGGTATTCGCGCGCCATCTGCTGCTTCTTCTCATTGCCCTCTGTCTTCTGTTCGATGCTGGAGATGACACGCCAGGAGGAGCGGCGAGCGCCCACCACGTTCTTGTAGGCCACGGACAGCAGATTACGCTCCTCATTGGACAGCTCACCTCCACCTTCAGTGACGGCCTTCATTGAGGAAGCCATGTCATCATAGCGTTCAGCCTGTTCGGCCAGCTTAGCCTTCTGCACTAGGTCACTCTTATCCATGTTGATACTGTTAAGAAGAGAGCCACTTCATTACATAAAATCACAGAAAATAACCATTAAGCTTAGCCTCAGTGTAAGTTACAATGGTTAAGTTAACTTAGAACAGTTAACTTTATGGTTAAGTTACAAAAATGTTACAGTACTTAATAGTATAGATTATCATTACCAGGTAATTTTCCAAATTCAGAAAAAAAAATATTTTGATGTTTTATTAAATTCAAAATTTAATACAAGGCCAGCGTTGGAAGCAAGAATCTGTTCTGTTAAAAAGAATTTAGTCATGCAGACTGGGCTTTTGTTCATTTGGATTTCTAAAAAAAATGCAGTGTAATGCGCAGTGTATCTACTGTTTTCTTGCTATTCATATTTTCCTCAAAATTCTATTTTATTGCTGATAGATAGCTAGTGGAAAAAAAAAGAATATTGCATCAGTCTAAATTCATTCATTCACTGTACATTAGCACATGACAATGAGAGATTTTTGTCATTGGGACAGAATAATTTCATGTCATGTACACTTTCCAACAATGATGTGAAAATTCAAAAAAAGTATTACAAAAAAAGGGCTAAGTTAAGGTGAAACAACTATGTAATGCATGCTGATACGATCAAATCAATACGTCATGAATGCATTTAGAGAGTAAGCTGTGACTGAAGTGTCCAAAAAAATAAAAATAAAAAAATAGGCCAGTGAATCACACACCTCATGGAGTAGGTTGATTCATGAAATGTGTGTGAGATGGAAAAGCATGGACACAGAAGCAAAGTCATGGTGCAGGATTTTGATCAAAAAAGCTTTATTGCAGATGGCATGAAATTGATCAGTTTGAGAGATACTACTAGTGGTATTTTCTGAAAACATAAAGACAGAGATGTAGCAAGTCGACTAAAACCGTTTCAACAGTTTTGTGGTTTAAACTGGACTTTATAGATTACTGCAATAAAAAGAAAATCAGAAGACGTGAGCTCAGTGCAGTTTGGTATTTATAAATGTACTGTATTATTAATGTAACCAACTGCATAAGTCAATTTTTTTGTAATTTTTGTAATTCTGAACTAGAGCTGCAACAAAAATGATTAAAATCACTCTCAATTTGTGTCTCAGTGCAATTACATTCAAAAATAATGTCAATTTAAAGCATGTGCACTCCGGAACCATTGCATAAAACAGAGCAGCACTATTTCTCCTTATTTGTGCCCATCAATGACCGTAGACATTGCAACACACCTGAACCACAGTGAGTCTACAGCACATAAAGAGACAGCTAAGCTCTGAGGGAATTTTAAGATGAATCGAATGCACTGAATTGTAACAAAAAGGAACAAAATAGTTATGTACTGAATATTATACTACTAAACAAACAAAAATTTATGAAATGAATGAATGGGGCAAGTGAGTCATGGTTGCATGTGCTGTCTTGCTCAAAACTAGCCTTGTGATGCATTACACATAGAGGGCGTTGTTAAAGTCTGATCTGAGTTGCTATCGGCCAAAAAAAAAAAAAAAAAAAAGGCATCACTATTGATAGCTTCCTTTTAACTTTGGGAGAAGACACTGTGCTCATAGCACTGTAATATGATTAAGATTTTTTTTTTGCTAAATAGCAGTTTTTTGGCTCAGAATTTAAGGTACTGCAATTGAAATGGAGGTTTTGGGGTCGTAAAAACTCTATATATTTAGTCCTTTCACAAATCACTTGCATAAGGTAGAAACAGTAGTGCACATATACAGTCCCCTTTGAAAGTATTGAAATCACAAGGCCAATTCTTTTTTTTTTTCCTTCCCCGTACATCTGGGTCGAGACGATCGATCAGAATTTCAGCTTTCATTTCCTGATATTTACATCGAAATGTGATACACAACCTAGAAAATGGCACCATTGGTAGCAGACCACCCAATTTTAGGTGAGCAAAAGTATAGGAACAGATAGTCTTGCAGTAAATTACACCTAATCTTTGGTTGCATATCCCCTGCTTGCAATAACTACATTAAGCCAGCAACCCAGTGACATCACCAAACTGTTGCATTCTTCTTTTCTAATGCTTTTCTAATTCATTCTGCTGCTACCATCATGTGTTACATCAATAATGACTAGTTAGCCTGTTCCAGAAGCAGCCATGCAAGCCCAAGCCATGACACTACCTCCACCACACTTGACTGATGAGCATGTATGTTTTGGATCATGAGCAGATCCTTTCTTTCTCCACACTTTGGCCTTTCCATCACTTTGGTAGAGGTTAATGTTGGTTCCAGAACTTTTGTGGCTCATCTTCCAATCTTCCTTCTGAAACTTACTGCTAATGAATGGTTTGCATCTTATGGTATAGCCTCTATATCTCTATATAGCATTTTGATCACATTCTAATTTTACTGCCATTAAAATAATTTGTAAAACATTCTATTTGACATTTCTTTCTAGGCCTATCTAATCTTTTTAGGTGCCTGTAATTCAGAAGGGGATGGGACTTCCAAGGAGTGTCAGTTAATATAAAAGTTCAAAATACCTACACAATTGTCATTCATACATAGTTTGGCTTTTTTCATTGGGAAAGAAGAGAACATGTTTTCAATTTTTAAGTAAAAACTAGTGTAGCAATGGTACTAGTGTACACCTATGTTAAAATGTGGTGCTCCCACACAAACTGTGTGAAGGTGGGCAGGTCCACGTAATGGAATTCTCAGGTTGGACCAAACAAGTGTTCTTCAAGTTCTGCTGACAAAACGTATAGGACATAAATTGAATTCTAACTACTGTAATACTCGGTCTCAATCTCATTACTGGTTTCAGTAATATCATTATCTAGAAAATGCTCATGAAAATGTGGGAAATTGTTGAAATAGGTCATCATAAAAACGTGATATAATTTCATGCCTAGGTTTTTATGATCGAAAACAATGCATAAATTTTATGATTTCTAAACATTTCAAGCCTGATCTGAATGAATTCACTAATTCATAAGAATCACCCAATAAACAGCCAAATGATTTATATAAAACATGGTCTGAAGAGGACAATATATAGCGGTACTGAATGCAGTATGTCACTTCATTTATACTTAAAGCACATTTGATGGAAAATGTCAGAGAATGTTGCAACAGAAAATGGTGCAACCAAAAGGCCCATAAAGTATGGGAACACTTTACATTACACCTCAGTTTCCACTTCAGTGCCTCATGCACACCTTCTGTTTTGATGTGAGGAATACTTTAACTCAACCTTTCAATTGTGCCCAACATGAGATAAAGCAGAAGTACGATTTTAAAAGTAGAGCCATGCTTATTAACTGCCACATTCTTTTGAGTTATCCTACCTTGTTAGATAATAATCACAAATTTATGGTCATATTTAATTCATTTCAAGGTTTTTCTTTTTTACACAAGTGATTTTAACAATGGACATGGTCACAAAATGGCTTTATAGAAATCAGGATATGGATTTAGATTTAGATCCCTACTGAGTAAGTCAGAAGCGACAATGGCAAGGAAAAACTCCCTGAGAAGACATGAAGAAATCTGGAAAGGAACCAAACTCGTATCCTCTTCTGGGGATGTCTTTCCTACCCTGTCAGAAAACACTTTGTTTTGTAAATTTGGCTTTTGGATATATATTCATAATTAATGTCCTGTGTTAATAATGTCCTGTGCATGTGTGTCGATCAGAATGTGTATTATGCAGCACCGGGCAGTTGTGTCAAGTAGCGAAACTATTTGAATCAATTAACTTGCAAGTAGTTTATTTTTTCAACCCAGTAGCATTGATAATTGCTACAGGTGATCACTATCCTGCTTTTAATTCACATCGATGGTGCTGGGAGGAAAAATAACTGATTCCCTGATTCCTAGCATTGAAAACTAAGTCAATTACCCACACACCAAAAATGATTCGCCTTCATAAATGGCAAGCAAAACAAATTCAGCATCCAAGTGTTTGTTAATGAGACAACCAGTGGACACTGACCTTTATTTTAGTCAAGTTAGTTTATTTTAAGTTTGACAAGCAGTAATGTTGTATTTTAGTTAGTGACCTGTTTAATTAAACAGATACGAATTTTGTATTAATAATAGTTTACTGTAATTCTGGAAATAAATAGTATTAAATAAATATTTTTTGTATTTTGTATATTTTTAAAAACAACTGAACTAATTGATAGATTACTCGTTTATCAAAGTAATTGTTAACTGCCTAGTCGAGTGAATACTCATGCTATACATAAAATGTTTTGGGAGACCCACCGAAAAACAATTAAGAAAAAGAAAAAAAAAAAGAAAAGAAAAGAAAAAAGAATGTACTATAAAACTATTTCTATACATAATACTTTTTTTCATCTTTTTTACTTGTTTATAAAAATTATATTGAAATCTGTATA
Organism: Pangasianodon gigas; assembly: GCA_022758105.1. NCBI lineage: Eukaryota > Metazoa > Chordata > Actinopteri > Siluriformes > Pangasiidae > Pangasianodon > Pangasianodon gigas. Next base: position 6,229,332 of record CM040455.1, on the reverse strand, counting down.
TCCAAAATGTTTAAAACTGACTAAAACAACATGCAAGTGCTTCTGCCCCCAGACTAGGGCTGCACAATATATTGAAATTATTGAAATATCGCAAATGTAAATATTGTGTATTTATAGCAAGTGCCTGCAATAACTGAATGATTTTAATACTTAAAAAAAAATTACGAAAAGTCAAAGTTGTAGGGCGACGCACACAGCAGAGAATGCTTTCTTTTCCTCAAAAGAACATGAAACATGTATGTTGGGTATGTCATCTTAAGTTTATAAATATTTTAAAAATTGATTTTACACACTTATAGCATTATCGTATCGCATATCGCATTATTTAAGTTACTGTTATATCACATTTTCCTTCAATATCGTGTAACCCTACCCCAGACCAAATAATATATACACCTGTAAGTGTAGTCAGACTTCTATCTAATGTAACATTAAAAGGAAGTGTATCTTTGCGTCACACTGACCACTGCAGAAAATTAATACCTAAATTAATTCATTAATTAATACATCTGATGCAGTTTACTTAAATTACTAGTTCTCTGAACCACAAAATATTATGGTAAATTTTTTGGTTATTTTTATCTAGTAGGGTTTATCACAAATGATTTGAAATGGATGTTAAGCCTGTTCTGTTTAAGCACAATGCAGTGGATTTACTTTCACTGAATTTGAACAAGAAATATAACATTATGACAAACTACATTTATTGGGATGCAGCATGGCGACAAACAATCCATGTTCTAATCTGAAAATAAAAAGTGAATATGCAGACATTTCGAATGTTTAAATAAAAGTTTGATACTAAACATCTGTCATTAAAGATGCTCTTTCCAATGGCAGATTCAAGAAACACATGTCCCTAACTTCGATTTAATGACATTTAATTAAATGCAACTAAATGCTACAATAGTCCTGGTTTCATTAGAACTGCCTGATTAGAACTGTGAGGGCATGTCAGTCTGCATCTCCACAACAATGTAAAAACAACAACAACAACAACAAAAAAACGCTTCATAGTATAAATGCTAGAAAAGCATGTAAGAATGTCAGTGACACTTCCACAGAGCTTGTGTTTACATGCAAGTTATGAGCAGTACATGCTGTGATTTGTACATATTTCTAGTGGCATGGTGCTCATGGAAAGCGGCAAAATTGCGAACAAGATTGTGGTCCAGAGCATGGTACTGCAATGTGCAGAAGCAGTGCACAGATCACATCTGGTAAACGAAGTAATAAACGAATAATTAACCACTTGGGTCTTGAGTTTTACTGAGGAAGCATGGCACGATCAGACTGACTTATTTTTCCAATTATACCATTTTTAGATATTATACAATCCTGAAAAAAACACTGTTTTGGCATTTCAATGTGTCCACATGCAAGTAATGAATATTATAAAACATGTTAAACAAAAATGCTGCTTGCCTACCTTTTTACAGTACTAGGTGTAGATCATCACCATAGTTCAGCCATTTAGCTAATTCTCATTGCTTTCACTGTTAAAAAAATGTGAGGTAGAACTACACACCATTACCACACATACTGCTACACTACAACAACCTGTATAGAAATGATAGAAATTCTAACTAGATGCAGTTTTGCTCACATTCAGGCACAAAGAGGTGAATTCAACAGGAAAGAAGTCAGTTTAGTTTCTGTGGTTGGAATAAAGGGGAGAGCCGATATAAGCAGCCACCTGTATCAAATATAGTCCCATGCAACTTGAATCAGGTAGAAAATGAAAAGAAAAAAATGACAACTGCAAAAACATGGTAATAGGTGGAATGATTTCGCTAAATAGCCCGTGTGTGTGAGTGTGTGTGTCCCGGGTGCCCCACTGGTGTCCTATCCTGGATATATTCCCGCCTCATGCCCAGTGCTCCCAGGACAGGCTCCAGACACACAACACGAACCTGACCATGATAAAGCAGTTACTGAAGATGAGTGTATGTTCTTTCTGTCACAGCTGGTGGTAAACTGATCACAGAAGCTAATTATTAAAATGAGTCGGCACAGATGTTAATTGGATCCAATCTTATCATTAGGAGTGTTATGTTGTATCATGAACAAAAAACCTGGATGCACTATACTGTACATTTTTAATCTGTAAAAGTATTAGTAGTTATGTCATTTCGGTGGCGCAGCCCTTAAATATACTTCTTAAAAAAAAACCAACTAATTTTTACAGAGCAAAAATAAGCACAACTCAGAGAAAATGCAGTTTCTGTAAAGTTCTGATAAACTGGATGAGGTCAAAGGGGGTTTACATTAGACTAGATTAATCTGAGAAACTAGATTAGTTTGATTAGAACAAATATTTAGATTCTCCAAACCAATTACTTCCAAAGTCGTCCACTCTGAACATCCTCAAGTGTAAACTGATAACATTTCACATTATTAAACTTGGACAGTGAGCTGTATGGGGGTAATAATGTGACACTTTTTGTTCCTACCTGGAGTATTTTTAAATATTCTGATAAAATGCTGACTATAATGTAAATTACAACCGCGAGAAGCTGCCATAAACACGTGTAACTTGGCTACAAAGCTACAAGAAATCTTGCAAGTGCCAGTGCGTTTCTCTCAGGATCACGAAGCGAGCGCGCTGTAACACCATCGAGAAGGAAGGTAGCTGTGATCGGCCAGTGATGTAATCGTTCCTAGGCATCTGGGTATTAGCTAAGGTGTTTGCATATCCGTGACAACGCCCAGGGCGGCGGCTACTCACACGAATCAACTCAAACTCTTGCTATCGCCGCTGAAATTCATAGGTAACAATGTAAGAGGAGCAAAATACTAAATCCGGAAACTGCTATTAGCACAGATGTGCTGGCGTTAGCTGCCATGGCAGGCCGAAAGCGAGACCAGAACCGCCTCTCGCTTAAACATGTTATTTGAAAAATGAATTATTAAACACAGTTAGAATTATTTAAGCGCGATAATGTGAGATTGAGAGCAGTCACAGCGCCCCACATACATGGCGAATTCGCTGGCCTAATTCCGTAAACCTGTAATTTAAATTACAAGATGTCTGGATTATTTTCTTTTTACAAAACCGTAACAAGTATGGTTAAAATTTGCAATACTTATTTCAATCCGGTTTCTAATGCACCACGATTGTTGGATACCGTTTAGAAACAACCAGCTAGTGAACACTGCAGTGCAGCGCCTTCAGCTCCGCTCCTGGGTGTTAGCAAGTAAGCTAACAAAGTAGCCTCCCTGTGAAAAGCGGCCAGCTAGCTACGCCCTCTCGCATTCCCGTGCGGAATTTGCTGAAACAGAGGATCAAAAAATACATCCACTCAAGGGCTTAAATCTGTAACACCTTTAAAAGCATCATCGCCAGCAATTAATTGTGTTTTTGTCAGTGCACGATGAAGGCCCCTGAACGCCTCCCCGCAGTAAATCTCTCTCGGTAACGAAGGCCATTAGCTAGCTAGCCTACTAGTTTTTACGACGGCCAGGGAATGAATCTAAGTGAGTCGTGGCCCCTTCCTTTCAGTTGCAGATGTTTGTTTACTGTTGTGGCGTACTTGTTTAGTACCTAAATAAACACAGAATGTGTATCGATCGAACCGATAATGAAATTGGACATTTCAGCTAAAACAAATACTCGCCATTCATCACACGCTTCGGCCTAAAAAGAGTCCTTGTACCCAGCCCCAAACCACCTTCCGCCATTGACAACATTCAGAGGCATATATGAACCAGCGTATCCGTCAGCACATTTACAGAGTCTACAATCTGATATCACTCGAATCAATGAGCAATGAAACTCACATTTAAATATATTTCGAGTCCTACTTTTGGTCTCTAAATGCTTGGAGTATCAATCCGTCCTCCGTTTCGCTGCTCAGGGAATTCAGGGCAGTACCACTTCCGCCTGCGTTAACACTTCCGCCTCCTCTAAGCTCCACCCCGGCCAGTATCCATAGTAACCACTATCCGGGGTTTCCTAGGCATTCTACAGGGCCATTGACGTCACCAGGACTATGGCAACCATCGCAGGATGACGTAAGTAATCACTATAGTAACTGTTGCCAGGAGGTGGTTGACAGTTTGGCGAATGCAAAATGGCACACAAAATGACAGGATTCAGAGCTTGGCACGTAGTGGGGCTAAATAATCCAGAGATAAACATAAAAAAAAATCTGTTAACAGCCGGCCATCCACCCCCAGGCCACATCCCCCTTTATTTCCCAATATCAGAGATCTGACAAACTTTCATTTTTGTTGGAGAAATCTAATACTGCTACAGGTTGTAATTAAAATTACAACCTCATCACAGTGGTCTGTCAATAGTCTATTATCAATGGTCATCATCATCATCATCATCATCATCACTACAGTGGTATCTGTATAAATCATACTAGCACCATGGATGTCATAATTCAGTTCCTAATTATACGTGTATTTTTAGTTTTATTTATATTTATTTCTGAACATAGGGCTCTGTCTAAAACTGCTATGACATGGTTATAATGACCTTGTATATGTCCCTGACTTGCAGGTCTCTTAACAATAGCACTCAACTTTTTCTGTAATTGTATAAATGCAAGTGTGAATATTTTCACTCATGGGAATTTTGGAACCACAGTTAAATAAATTCCTGGAGGAGAGAGATTAGGGAAAATGGGGAAAGGTGGGAGGAATGGCAGTGTACACACATAAAAAGCACTTTACAAGATGCCAACACAAACACATGATACACAGAATTAGCCAGCAGGGTGTAGTGGAGACTGCTCAATGTATCACAGACCACTGCTCTATGTATCACAGTTTATTCAGTAGATAGTAAAGGCAAACATTACACAGTCTCTAGACTTGTCATTGATTATGCATATCAGTTGTTATTCTATGGTGCTGTATCTTGGCATAATGTGAAATATTTAGATAACCAAATTGTTATACCCCAGTCTAGGGTCAGGAGGGTAACAGAATATTGTTGGAGTACTTTACTAAACAAAACAAAAAGACAGTCTGCTTCCCTATCTTCCTGCCTAGCTAGGACACAGAGACAAAACTCCAGACCCAACCAAAGTAGAGGCCAAACCCTACACCTGATGACTTGGTCTGTACAACATATGAAGTATACTATACAATCAAAAGTTTGTGGACACCTGACCAATCACACCCATTTTTCCTTACAATAAATGTGTTTTATATGAGGTATTTGCTGATAAATTAAAGGGCGTGGTTGATGAGGTGATTGCCGGCTTTGGCCATGACAGTCAAGCCTCATGAATGCACATATACCCCAACACAGATCTGAAGCTCTTGACAGCTCTGTAGCAAAGCCATGTCCTGTTCTAACAGACCCTCCACTGTGATTTCTTTGCAGTTTTTCCAGCATATTGCTCATTTTGATGTTTAAGCTAGCTCATTGTACTGATATTACAGTCCCTTCCGAAAGTATTGGAACGGCAAGGCCAATTCTTTTATTTTTGCTATACACTGAAGACATTTGGGTTTGAAATCATAAGATGAATATGAGACAATAGCTCTGAGTTTCAGCTTTCATTTTCTGATATTTACATCTAAATTTATTAAACAACTTAGCACATGAGAAGTGGCTCAATCCGGCAACCCACTGACATTACCAAACTGTTGCATTCTTCTTTTTGTGATGCTTTTCCAGGCTTGTACTACAGCTTCTCAGTTGTTGTTTGTTCTGGGGGGTGTAGAACCTGGTGTGTATGAGTGTGGAGGAAGACTCGGGAGGCAGGCGGAATTTCAGCAGAGCTCCGTGCTCTAATTTATTTTCACTGCAACAAAAAATGGGCTGTCACTATCTCGTGGCTTCTGCCCCGTTCAAGTTAAAAGTTCAAGTTCACGCTGTGTGTGTGTGTGTGTGGGTGTGTGTTGCACACTCCGCCAGCTAGCTACGCCCATCTCTCTCCGGTTATGGCAGTTACTGAAGCACAAACACACATAAGTAGACTGGCGGTAATAAGACACAGGTAAGAATCATCATGTGTTACCTACCGGTTCAACCCGCCTCCTTTCCATCTGCAGCTGACACTTGACCACACCCACACTGCCACATACCCCCACCCCCAACTCCGGCTGGGGAGCCGTCCAACCTGCAGCTGACTTCGTCTCCCACCAGGTCCTCCCATACCCCTGCCCACTCCCACCCCTTGGTGGGAGAGGTAATCTGCCACCACCATCTGGGGGACAAAACGGTCCCCAGCCCTCTGACATGTCAGTCAGCAGAACAAAAGAGAGAGAAAATTCAGGAGAATGTAACAGCAGGCCCCACAAAAACATGCTTTTACCTGGCAAAAAGCCCACTTGCACGGCTCCATCCACTGGACTGGATCTGGTACCCTCTTTTTAGTGAGGTCAGTCAGTGGGCTGGTGACATCCGAAAAATTAGGTACAAACCTCTGATAATGGCCTGCCAGCCCCAGTCTCGCCCTCTTTTTGGTCCTGGGTCTTTGGCAGGCAGCAATTGCTGCTGTCTTATTAATTTGGGGACGTACCTGCTCATGGCCCAAGCCACCATATTCCACCCATCCAATTGCACACTTCTTTGAAATTTCTGTGAGTCCTGCCCATCTCAAAGACCTCAGGACAGCTCTCAGATGTTGTAAATGCCGCTGCCAATCATTACTGTGAATGATAATGTCATCTAAATAAGCAGTGGCATATGCATTGTGTGGGCAGAGTATTCTGTCCATGAGACGTTGAAATGCCACTGGGGCTCCAAACAAACCAAATGGAAGGGTGACAAATGACAAATTGTCTTGGGATAATGGAGCCAAGGGAATCTGTCAATACCTCCTGGTTAAATCTAGTGTTGAATAAAAGCAAACCACGCCTAACCGACCAAGCAGTTCACCAACCAAAGCGTGGCTTTGGGTATGCATCAAATTTAGACACATTGTTGACTTTTTTAAAGTCCACACAAAAATGGACCGATCCATCAGCCTTGGGCGTCAAGACCACTGGGCTGCTCCAATCACTGTGGGAATCCTCGATTACTCTCATGTCGAGCATAGCCTTGAGTTCATCCTGAACCCCATTTTTTTGTGTTCGGGTAAAAAGTAGGGACGGCTGTGTACTACCACACCTGGAGGAGTTTTGATGCGGTCCTCTCTGAGGTCTGTGAAACCAGGTAGAGGTAAAAACACATTGCAGAATTCCCCTTGCAACCTAGCAACCTGTGCTGTCCGGGATGGCGAGAAGTGGTTTTCACAGGGGACCGGGGTGAATTGGGCCACACCTTTTATATTTACCTCTGGTCCTAGCTCCTCCCTCTCGGGAACCACTGTCACCGGAACCACAGGAACCGCCTCTCTCCGTGTTTTCAGGAGATTGAGGTGGTATAGTTGAAGTGCATCACCTCCATCTGTTTGCCTGACCTCATTGTTGACTTCTTTGCTTCGCTGTGTGACCTCAAAGGGTCCTTGCCACTTTGTGAGTGATTTAGAGCTCAATGTGGATATTAAAATGAGTACCTTATCTCCTTAACTCTGGCTGCAAATTCCTGTAGCTGAGTACCCCTGTTGTACTGTTCTGACTGCTTAGATAGTTCTTTAATTTGTATTTTTTTTATTGGTTGGATTGTGTTAGACTGAGGTTAGAGGTCATGGCAGCCATCTTAGATTTAGTTCAGAGTAGCAGTGTTGCAATAGCAGATGTCTTCTTACTCTTCTGAGCAATAATCCATAATCATCTCTTGCATCGTCTGCAAGTGTACATGTTTATTTTGACATAATGTACATTGTGAGAGTATTATTTCATTTTATTTAAAGACATATTTTTAAATAGTGTTATTTACATTGGTGTAGCATTTGTGTTGCTAATGGCTATCTGTGCATGGCAATGTATTTCTTATATTTTCAGACAGTTTGTTTGTATATTCAGTTGAAGATGTTACAGTTATCTTCATTTCACTCCTGTGTGTATTTATGCTCATGCCTTGTGTTTTCTTACTTGAAATGTACTTATTCCTCATATGTCTGTACTTAATTTATGCTTTTGCGTTTATATTGTAGTTTCACAAACTGACGTTGCAGAACTGAAGTTTGAAAGTAAAACTCCAAAAAGGAATTATTTGTCTTTGTCTTTACTTCACACCTAAACCTGTTTAACAATCTGTCGAGGTGCAAATTACTTGCAGCGGGGCAGAACAGTGAAAAGACAAATCCTCACCAAACAAGCAACAGAGTGCTTTTATGTGAAGTCTCACCTCATATCTCCTTCATCTACATCATTACAGTCCTCTACTCATCCTTACATGACACAACATGGAGGTGGGGAGAAAAACAGAGTCAGAGAAGACACTGGAAACTAGATCTGTTGTCACACACTCATCCACAACATCTATATGGTCTATCAGGTCATCAGCTACCATGGCTGCAGCAAAAGCATGAGCAAGAGCTGAGGCAGAGTGTAAACATGCATATTACATCAAGAAAGCAACAGCAATGAAAGTAGAGAAAGTCTGTGTGGAAGGCAGTCTTACAGTGCTAGAACATGAGAAGGAACCTGCTGCTATGGCTGAGGCCAGAATATTGGAGGAGGCTGTAGAGAGCATGGAGGAAGGTAGTTGTCCTTCAAGTTATCAGATTGCTCCTCCTGAGGACCCTGTGCAGCACACTAGTGATTATTTGGAGCAGTACTCAAATCACTCCAAATTTGTTCCTCCTGTGGAAACAAATTTAACCGAGCTTGCTACACCACATTATCACTATAAGGCCCTTAGAGAGTGAAATTAAATAGTTGCCAGAAGACTCTCCAAGGTATATGCCTTCTGACTGTATTAAACAGGTCAATGATTCAGTCTTATGGCCCCATGTTGACATAGCCAGAAAATCCCAGCCCATCATGAGTTCATCACCTCTGCATTCAGAAAATTGGATGACCACACAGAAAATTATTGGGCATGGAAGTCTTCTTTCCTAAATGCCACCAGCAGGCTTAAACTCACTTCCAGCGAACAGTTGGACTTGCTACTAAAGTGGCTTGGCAGTCAGTCATCTGAATATGTGAGACACATCAAGTATCCTGATATTGGGCTTAGGATGGTTTGGGAATGTTTAGTGGAGATGTATGGCTCCCATGAGGTGGTTGAGAAAGCACTTCTTGACAAAATCGAGAACCTTCCATGAATCAATAAACAAGATCCTCTGAAATTAAGAGAGCTCAGAGATCTGCTATATGAGATACAGTCAGCCAAAGCTGAAGGCTACCTAGCAGGGCTTTCTTAACTGGATACATCCAAGATACATCCAGAGGGGTCAATCCAATCGTGGAGAGTTTGCCTTATCACCTGCAGCAAAAATTTATCAAAGTTGATTTATCAAAGTTGTGAGTACAAAAGGAACTATAACGTTACATTCCCACCATTTTCCTTTCTTACAGACTTCATCTGTCAGGAAGCACATGCTCGAAATGACCCAAGCTTCAGTAGTGGCACACTTAGTACAACCCAGACCAAGACAGAGTCATTGGTTAAAAGGCAAATGCAGAGAAGGTCTGCTGTATCCACCTAAAAGACAGGTGTTTCTTCAACAACTGGGTTTCTTCCTACACAAAGTTCAATTAATGAGCATATTGACATACAGTACAGCCCTATACACAAAAACAAGGCTCATCCTCTGAGACTTTGCTGTGGGTTTAGAGCAAAGACTTTGGAAGAAAGACAAATATTGCTTAAAGAAAATGGTGTGTGCTATAGGTGCTGTGCTGAGAAGTACTCCAAAGCAGCAAAACAAATGCTGTGAATGTGAGCGTGATAAGTATGTGTCTGCACTACATGCTTCCTCCCTGGACTTTAAAAGACCACTCATCAGAGCATGGCGGGGAGAATGATAAAAATCCTCCCACTGATGTCATAGCACAATGTACAGAGATTTGTGGAGAAAGTCAAAGTCCCAAATCATGCTCAAAGATATGCCTGATAAGAGTGTTCCCTAAGGGTAATCCAGAGACTATGGTGAAGACGTACATAGTGCTCGATGAGCAAAGTAATAGATCTTTAGATAGTTCTGGGTTTTTTGATCAGAGTAAAAGGGACAGAACATCCATACACTCTTCGAATCTGTGCTGGGGTGACAGAAACTTCAGGAAGAAGAGCCACTGGATTCCAGGCTGTATCTTTGGATGGAAAAACACATGCGTCACTCCCAACACTTGTCAAGTGTAATTACTTGTCTGAAGACGTTTCTGTGATCCCTTCTCCTAACATTGCATGCCAATCTGTAATGTATAGTTCATGAAGTACCAGAGATTGATCTAAATGCTCAAATCTTGCTGCTCTTGGGGAGAGACATCATCCAGGTTCACAAAGTAAGGAAACAGCGTAATGGCCCGAACAATGCACCATACGCCCAAAAACCTAATTTTGGCTGGGTGATAGTTGGAAATGTCTTCTCAGGGTCAGCACACAAACCTAGCACTATTAATGCATTTAGCACAAACATACTCCTCAATGGACATCCAAGTTTATGTGATCCGTGTCCTAATCAGATACAGATGAAAGAGATACAGGTATTTGGTGTCTACCACCCCCATAAGCAAGGACAAATTAGAGTTGTTTTTGACTCTAGTGTTTTGAATCAAGTGTTTCTCTGGACCTGACCTAAACAACTCCTTGCTGGGTGTTTTGCTGCACTTTAGAAAAGAGGCAGTGGCAATTACTGCTGATATTGAGCAGATGTTCCTCAGCTTTTTGGTAATGGAGGATCACCGCAACTTTCTCGGCTTCTTATGGTTTGAGAACAATGATCTCTCCAAAGGAGTCATTGAGTACAGGATGAAAGTCCATGTATTTGGAAATAGTCCTTCACCCACAGTTGCAATCTATGGACTTCATCATGCAGCTCAACATGGAGAACCTGAGTTTGGAAAAGATGCAAGAGCCTTCGTTGAGCGTGACTTTTACGTGAATGACAGCTTAAAGTCAGTGCCCACCGCCGAAGAAGCAGTCTATCTGGTGAAAAGAACTCAAGAGATGCTAGCAAGTTCTTGCTCAAGCAACTTGAGATTTCATAAAATGGCATCCAACAGTCCTGCTATGATGGATGCACTCCCAGTTGAAGATCATTTGAAAGAACTCAAGGATATTGTTCTTGGAAATAGATACACCACCTATTCAAAGGAGCCTTGGGCTGAGCTGGAATCTTAAAACAGACACTTTTACTTTCCATTTTGACACAGAAGAGAGTGTCTTGGCAACTGTTAACAGTGTCTTAGGTCCTCTTGGGTTGGCAGCACCTGTCACAATACAAGAGTAAGGAGCAGCAGCAGTCCTGGCTGCAGAAGTAGCAGAATTTATTCAAAATGAGTTGGATATCACCCCAAATGCTGTGGAGTCCTAGTCTGACAGTAAAGTGGATGTTAACCAAAGTAAAATGGTTAACCAAACTAGACATTTTTATGTGTATGTTAGTAAGAGAGTCCAGCGGATTCAAAAATCAACCAGGCCAGGACAGTGACATTATGTCACAACAAGTCAAAACCATGCTGATCATGCAACACTTTCAGCGCCCACCTCAGACTTGATGGGTTTCTTGGCCTTCCTTTCTCTTCCACCCTGATAGAAAGTGTCTTAAATATGAACCGCTATACAGCCTAATTGACCCAGACTTGGACGTTGAAGTGCGCTCCAATAGTATGGATGTGACACCCCATGCCTTTACTGTTAAGCTTGGCTTGCACCACTTTGAATGCTTTTCAACCTGGAAATATCTCTTATAAGCTATAGCCAACATAATCCACATGACATATTCATTCAAACCCAATAAAACTGAGTCAGAAAGCAATTGTAAACAGTGGCATCTTTGTGACAAAGCGCACACTAGAGAACTTAGTGGTGAGAAATGTAGTGGCTGATATGTAGAATCTGGTTCCACCTTTTACAAGATGGCGATTAAACAGCATTCACAAGATTTTTTAAAAAGGAAACTAGAATATTAAGTATATTTCTAACATCTAGGCCAGACCACCAGAGGGCATCCTCCCTTGAATTCTGAATTCCTTCTTCTGTTATTTTTTCTCCTTTCCTTTTGAACTGCTGTTTAAAGACTTGAACTTTGATGCAAAGCCTTACAGTTTGCCAGCCAATCTTCTGAGCTGTGTTTTCTTGGATAGATTTTTTGTGCCTTTGCCTTGACTCATTTTTGCCTTTGCCTAGCCCTTTTGTTTTGATGCACATCTGATTTTTGTTATTTTGACCCTGCTTGCCTTCAAAGATCCACCATCATATGTCACAGTAGAGATGGGATACTTTTCTGCATGGCTGTCTTTCTGTCTACACCAAATTCACCTTTAGCATTTGCTCCCAAAAATTTTGTTTTGGTCTCATCTGACCACAGAACCTGGTCCCATTGAAAATTCCAGTAAGAGTAGGTGCTTGAACATGTTGTTTGATGACATAAAAGGCTTTTTTTATGGCAACTCTCCCAAACAAGTTGTGGTTATGTAGCTGATGTCTGTTGACCTTCTGACGCCAAAACCAAACTAACATCTGCAATTCACAAACTATGATCTGGGCCCTCAGACCATCCTTCTTATTGTGCTTTGGGCCAGTTTACACACATGTCCTCTTCCAGGCCAGTTGGTAACATGTTTAGTTAATTTTATACTTTTTAATTATTGCCCTGAGAGTAAAAATGTGCATTTTCAACTGTTTAGCTATTTTCTTAAAGCCATTTCATGATTTGTGCAGTTCAACAGTCTTTTGTTGAGTATCATTACTGTATTCTTGGGTCTTTCCCACAGTGATGGATGAGCAGAGGAAGTTGGCTTGTGTGTCACCACATACATATACCCCGGTGAGACAGGAAGTCATGATTTACCACTAAAGTGTTCATAATAACTCAGGTGAACTTAAAAACATGCAGTATGAATGGGAATATACTTTATTTCATTTTTAAATTTGTAGGGGTGCCAATAATTGTGGCATGCCTGTTTTTAAGAAACGTATTTATTTAATATATTACACATGTGTTTTCATTAAAGATTTTTGTGTGGTTTTTTTTTTTTTTAAACAAAATACTAAGAGAATAAACAGCACAGGCTGTTTTGGAGATATTTACTAAGGATACCAATATTTTTAGACACAACTGCAAATGATATAGTATAAAGTAAATGTGTTGTTTCCAAAATTTAATAATTGGTTTTTATATTGTCACTGTACTAAAGCCAAAGCATATTATTAATACATTTACTTACTATTAAGTTCATAACATATTATTTTTACTCATTAATATACTTGGATCTATAAACCTGAAGAGAAACACTTTCAGTTCAGTTAAAATTTACTTTTCACAATAAATATAATTCCAGTTTTACAGACAATATTGCAGATCCCTCACTGAGCAAGCTAATAGTGACATTGGCAATGAGAGACTCCATACAGAGAAAGATCACAAAAATACAAACTATGTATTTTTGTTATGTACACCGTAGGGAACGAGAGATAAATGCTTAAAAATAAATAACTTTAACATTTTTTTGTAAAATTCTCTCAAAATTTACACTGACCCTTTTGAGCACCCTCATGGTCCCTGGGGGTCCCCTGACACCAGTTTTAAAAACCCTTGTTTACATCACAATATACCATTAGGGTTTATTTTTTAGTTGAGTAGCTGTTTCCGTGAGTTATATTCTTACAAAGCCTATTTAAACTTTTTCTAGATTTTCCTAATTTGTTGAACAAGGAGCTTCAAAAGTGAGGAAACAAATGGCTATGGATGCTCTCCAAACAGGTCTACAGAAAAATGAAGCAGAGTCATCTGAGATCATTCACATCAGCTTACCACTTGGGACAGCTCACCAGCACCATGAGATTTCAGTAGAAAGCGGATGTACACGAAATATCCACCCTCTTATGAAGAAGAAAATTCAAGAGTATGTATCACTAGGAATTACATCTGTGTCTTTCCTTAAAAAAGTGCTCTGGCAGTTTGCGCACACTTAACTCTCAGCTTCAGATTGTGTTCAATTGAAGTCACATGATGAGTGCTATTTTCCAACCAGCCCTACCATTCCAAACCATGTGAATTTGGCTTTTGTAGCAGGAAGGTACTCTGGTCTTGATCAGGTTAATTTGGAAGAAAAACTGAAGAAGTGGAAAGATAATGATCCTACAGCACATTTTTATTTCAGAAAATGCTCAGAGGCCCAAATCATAGACATGAATAAATCATCTGGAGATTGTGTCAGTGTCAGTGAAGATAAGGAGCCTACCACGCAGAACACTTTTATTTGTACGAACATCAGTCCCACGAACAGCAGAGACTTCTTAAACGATATGGAGACTTGGTTCTCTTGGATGCCACATACAGAACAACAAAATATGCCATGCTACTTTTTTAGTAGTTGTGAGGAACAAAGTTGGGTACAAACCTGTTGCAGATTTCATCTTCGTCATTAGTAATAGATTTTTCTGTGCTAAGTGTATGACCAACTATGATTGGATCAACGTCTGATCCTGAAGAACTTCTGAAGATCAGGCAACTGAATGCTTAGAATCAACGTTCTGCTACACGCTAGATAAGCTCCGCTTAAAAGAAAAATAATTAGAGAGAAAAAGCTACCATGCTAGTATAACGAACACACACGCACCTTAAAACAGACCACTCAAAAATTAGAATGTAAATGGCGTCAAACTAAATTGGTAGTATTTCAAATAGCATGGAAGGAGAGCCTTTGAGCTATAGAAAAGCTCTTAGTGCTGCTAGATCAATGTATCTCTTCACTCTAATTGAAGATAACAAAAATAATCCTAGATTCTTATTTAATACTGTAGCAAAATTGACTAGGAATAAGACCACAATAGAAACATGCACACAATCATTATATAGCAGTGATGACTTCATGAATTTTTTCAATGGTAAAATTGAAAATATCAGGCAAAAAATTTAGACTTAATTTAAAATCAGACAGTTTTATAACTAACCCTGTAGATAATAATATAATGATATCAGATCAACGATTAGAATGTTTTACTCCACTTCGAGAGACCGAACTAATTTCATTATTTTCATCCTCAAAATCATCAACCTGTTTACTAGATCCCTTATCTACATGTTTCTTGAAACAGATAATTACAGAAACAATAAAACTTCTTCTAAAGATAATCAATTCTTCCCATAGCACTGGCTATGTATCTACATCTTTTAAACTAGCAGTTATCAAACCCCTGATTAAAAAACCTAACCTCAACCCCTGTCAGCTGTCTAGCTATAGGCTAATATCAAACCTCCCCTTTCTCTCCAAGATCCTAGAAAAGGTTGCAGCACAGCAGCTATGCTCATACCTACAAAAGAATAATATTCGTGAAATGTATCAGTCAAGATTTAGGCCTCATCATAGCACAGAGACAGCGCTGGTTAAAGTGGTAAATGACCTACTACTGGCCTCTGATCAGGGTTGTGTCTCCTTGCTTGTGTTGCTTGACCTTAGTGCAGCTTTTGATACCATTGATCATGCTATTCTCCTTGATAGACTAGAAAATCTTGTAGGCATTAAGGGAACGGCCCTTTCCTGGCTCAGGTCTTATTTGACTGATCATTATCAGTTTGTAGATGTAAATGGTGACTTCTCTATGCATACTAAGGTAAAGTTTGGTGTTGCACAAGGCTCTGTTTTAGGCCCACTGCTCTTTTCTTTATATATGCTACCTCTGGGCAAAATTATTCGTAAACATGGTATTAGCTTCCCCTGTTATGCTGATGACACACAGTTGTATGTTTCAGCAAAGCCAGATGACAGACACCAGCTTAATAAAGTTGGGGAATGTGTAAAGGACATTAGACACTGGATGCTTATTAGCTTTCTCTTACTTAATTCTGAGTAAACAGAAGTACTTGTACTAGGACAACAGCAGCTAGAAGTAAGCTTTCTGATTACATAATAACTCTGGACAGCCTTTCTGTTTCATCATGTGCAGCAGTAAAAGACTGGTGTGATTATTGTCTCCAGTCTTTCATTTGGTGCTCATGTACATAATATTACTAGAATAGCTTTCTTTTGTCTCAGAAATATTGCTAAGATAAGAAATATAATGTCACTACATGATGCAGAAAAATTAGTTCATGCTTTTGTTACCTCTAGGTTGAATTATTGTAATGCCTTGCTGTCTGAATGTTCCAGTAGATGCATAAACAAGCTCCAGTTAGTCCAGAATGCAGCAGCGAGAGTCCTTACTAGAATCAGAAGATATGACCACATCACCCCTATCTTATCCACACTGCATTGGCTCCCAATCAAATATCGCATTGATTATAAAATACTACTGTTGACCTATAAAGCACTGAATGGTCTCACTCCACAGTACCTTAGTGAACTTTTGGTCTTTTATGATCCGCCACACCTACTTCCATCAAAAGGTACAGGCTATTTGTTGGTACCTCGAATAATGAAGGCTGCAGCAGGGAGTAGAGTTTTCTCTTACAAAGCCCCACAGTTATGAAACAGCCTTCCACTTAGTGTTCAGGGCTCAGACACAGTCTCAGTGTTTAAGTCTAGGCTGAAAATATATTTGTTTAATATTTGTCAAGCCTTTTGTGAATATTTTTTTCTTAGGTAAAGGAGCAGGTCTGGAGGGTTCACAGGCATAGAGTGTTGTGGTGAACTGGGATGTTTGGATGCTGTTTGGATGCACTGTTTGTCAACGGTGGAGTGGCTGGCCACTTTATGTCCCAGGGATTTTCCTTCCAACCTATGTGAGGGGCAATCCCTGGATACTTCTGGTTGCAGGTGTTCCAAACATGGAAGTATCAGTACTGGACTCACTTTCAGGAAACAATGCCGCACAAGTAGATATGTGGAGGTAGGACTTACAATCTTTACAGATACTGTACAGTAACAATTTTCAATCATTTGTAGTGCTGTTATACTTGTAATTGTATCATTTTCTGTACATTTTTCTTCCAACATTGTTCTTTAGATGTAAGTCTAAGTTGAGCTAGGTTAAATATTGCCTTATTTAAGGTAACATTAGAAATACTAATACTAATTTTTAATACAAAGTATTCATTTTAGTATTAATACTAATACAAAACTAAAACTTTACTCAGGAAGTATATGGCTGAGAGATACAGGAAGACCAAAGAATGGGGAGAGTACTGGAGAAATGGTGGTCTCTGCTCTGTATGACAAAAAGATGGGAACACTTGTGGGGCTTTTGTACTACTGGTAAGGCATTACAAAGCTTCATGGCCACAAACTTGTTACGTTGTATAACATTTTCCTGCAGTGGCAATGAGGAAGTATGTGTACAACAATCTAAAGCAAAATGCCCCAGTAATGGAGCCCACCTTCTAATGTACCTAATAAAAAGTTTTGCTGTGCAGCCAACTTTTTTGGTTGTTTGTATGTACGTTCTTTTCCTTTTGCCAAAATATAAATGCTCATCCTCTGAAAAAGGCTCAAATATATGCAGAAAAATTAGGACAAAAGTATTCTTCTGTAAACTGTGCATTAGTCAGCCTATTTAAAAAAAAAGTAACCTCATGAGTTTTGTAATTCTTTTGTGGATTACCATTCTGACAACACTGAATTACTCTATTTGTAAGGTCAAACCAGATGATGTGGCCCCTTTCTTTCTTTCTTTCTTAAAATTAAATTTCCTAAAATTAAATTTCCTAAAATTAAAAGCAAGCACTTAGAGTTAAAAAATGGCAGTAATCATCTTCAGTTCTGTGAAATTAAATGCTGGCCACTCTGTGCCAAAAAGCTTAATAAGGTTAATTGTAATAATATTGCAATACTATGTAACTAGGAGAACACTGTATATTTGAATAAACTTTTGAAATAGTATTTCATAGTGTTCTGGACTCACCCAGAGCAGTTTTGGTCTGGTCTGCCATAACAACTGTCACAAAAGACCTAAAAAAAAAAAAAAAAAAAATATATATATATATATATATATATATATATATATATATATATATATATATATATATATATATATATATATATATC
The DNA here is from genome assembly GCA_022758105.1 of Pangasianodon gigas. Classification (NCBI taxonomy): domain Eukaryota; kingdom Metazoa; phylum Chordata; class Actinopteri; order Siluriformes; family Pangasiidae; genus Pangasianodon; species Pangasianodon gigas. Next base: position 6,211,389 of record CM040455.1, on the reverse strand, counting down.
ATATTTAGCACCTTATTGTTTTTTTTCAATAAATGCGAAAACAGACTCTTGCCATAACAGACCTTGTATAAACCCTTATACATGGTAGCAACTATAACTTGATAATGTAACTGAATTGAATCATTAAAACCTGAGACACCAAGCATTAATGTTGGGTGACTGGATCCTGCAAGTCAGCTGAAAGTTTAAAACCTGAGACACCAAGCATCAGTACCTGGTGTCTGGATCCTACAAGTGATCTGAATCATTAAAATCTAAGACACCAAGCATCAGTGTCGGGTGTCTGGATCACTGTATTCAATCTAGAATTAGTTTAAATAGCAGACTTTGGCAACTATAAATGCCCATCCTGAAATACCAGACAACAAAGACAGGTAATTGAATGCTGCAATCAAATGGAATCTAATCTAATAGAAAACATGTCATAGAAAAGCACCATAACCAGTGTAAAAATGATTTTTCACCATTTAACATATGATGTGGCATCATTCTTGTTAGAAATGAAAGAAAATGAGACAAACCTTTAGGAGTTAAAGTCGTTAAAGTCGTGTTTCAACTGAAGTTTAAAGATTGCGGGCTTCACAGGAGCATGTAAACTATGCATGCTCCTTGACCTTGAGAATAAACACGCAGCCGTGAACAAACCACTCCCTGCGTGACGTCGTCATACTCGAAACACCAAGTATTTAGTTAGAACCACAAAAAAAATTCACAATTAGTACTTTGTTGCTCCTCCTCTGGGGTTTATGATGGCCTAAATTCTTTGAGGCATGGACTTCACTAATAAAAAACAATATTCTACATCAAGCTGGTTCCAACTTTCTCGAAAAGCATTTGACAGATCAGCTTTGCAGGATGGAGCCTTGTCATGGACCAATTTTTTTAAAATTTCCACCATAAATTTTCAATCGGATTGAGATCCAGACTGTTTGGTGGCCATGTCATTTAGTTGATAAGCCTATTGATGGAATGAGAAAAGTGTCCAAAATTTCAATGTACACCTGTGCATTGACTGTTAAGGTAATGATTGCCATCTTCTCTGGTCCTTTACCTGACATGCAACCCCATATCATAAATGAGTGGTCAAATTTGATTGTTTTTTATAGGCATTCATCTTTATATGTTTCATTAGAACAGCACCAGACAAAAGTTCCAGCATCAGCTGCTTGACCAATGCAGATTCGTGATTCATCACTGAATATCACTTTCACCCAATCATCCACACTCCATTATTGCTTCTCTTTAGCCCACTGTAACCTTGTTTTCTTCTGTTCAGTGTTAGTGCTGGTTTTCTTTGGCTTTCCTATATGTAAATCCCATTTCATTCAGTCGATTTCTTACAGTTCTGTCACAAACATTGACTCCTGTTTCCGCCCATTTGTTTTTCATTGGGTTTGTTGTGCATTTTCTATTTTCAAGGCATATTGCTTTGAGTTTCTATCCTGACATTTTGAAATCTTCCTTGGTCTACTCATATGTTTTCCTTTTATAACCCTCCCAGTTTGTTAATGCCTGCACCAAATTTTAGACACAGCTGACTGAGAACAGCTACTGTATCAAATAAGAATCTAGCATTACTTTTGTCTTAGAGAGTTATGCTATAATAATAATAATAATAATAATAATAATAATAATAATAATAATGATAATAATAATAGCCTTTCTATAGTTAAGAATGCTTTCCTTCCATGCAATTTAGTTTTGTTTGTTTTGACACCATTTACATTCTAAATTTCAGGTGGTCTGTTTTAAAATACAAGTGTGATCATTATACTGGGGTGATAAGTTTTTCTTTGGTGCAATATTATCTAGTGTGTAATTAAATGTTGACTTTAAGCATCCAGTCACTCAGTCAAGTTCTCTGAGGTCAGACGGTGATTCAATCAAAGTCGATATATCTAGGAAGGTTTAGTAAAGTAGCCGTCCTGATTGTATGCTTGATGCAATAGTGAGGCAGAATGCAGATCTTATTACTAAGACACATTTTAAATTAATTAGTGATTAAAGATAATTTCAGACTGGGTTAGTGTGACTGTGTTTTCTGTATTTATGCCACACCTCCCTATTAAATCAAGGTTATCCTGTTATATTCTGATTGACCCCTACTCAGTCTAAAATAGACAAAAACACTGGTCTCATAGGATTTTGTGGATTATCAAAATGACTTTATTTATAAAATCAAAACAGAACAGAACAACTCGGCTCAACTTAAGGCTTAAGAATCACATTGTATAAAGAAAGAAAGAAAGAAAAGAAAAATAACTAAAAAATAGAAAACTATAAAAGTATAGTACAAGTCTGTAGTACATAAACCCTCTTGCAAGCATAGCAGATATACTTAATCAAATATGTGACAAAAAAGGCTCGCATGTTCTACAAAATACATTGTCTTTACTATTTAACATACAGATTAATCAGTCCAATGATACATACAGTACTCAAGTAAGACCTTGTGCTAATGTGTTATCGAAGGGGCTTTGTCCCAAGCAACAAGTGTAATGGATCACATTCTACAGTGGGGGTTAAAATGCTATTGATTTCTTGTCCTACAGCCTGCCAGAACTTCTGTATTTTCCTGCAATACCAAAAGCAGTGAGTGAAGTTACCCACATTGGTTTTACACTTCGGACATATTGGGGAACCTTTGAACTTACATTGTTGGGAGTGGGATATATGAGCTCTGTGTAGAATCTTGTAGTGGATTGCCTTCACTCCTTTACATACACTCAAAGTCCTCACAGTCTTCCAAACCTCCTCCCACTCATCATCTCCATCATCTCCACGTAAAGTTCCCTTTCCCAACACCTCTTTTAAGAATTAAGTGCTTGTAGAGCCACACTCTTTAAGAATACTATAATATGAACTAATAGAGTTGCCCGGCCGTGAAAAACGCTGCCTCTGTGTATGCGAAACATCTTGAGTAGCACGCATGGTAGTATCCCTTTTTACATAGTCCCTTAACTGTAGATAGTAAAAAAAAAAAAAAGTCCTGCTTTGAATTTATTTTTTGAATCGTATTTATCGATTAACTGGCCAAAAGACATTAAGGTCGGCCCATCGAATAAGTCATGCAAAGTAGAAAGCCCTTGAATTGCCCAAGCCTGAAAACCAGAATCTATTGTCCCTGGCAAGAAATCACGATTACCACAGATTGGGGTGTACAAAGAAGTAATACAAGATCTGCCCTCTAAGCGTCTAATAGTCTGCCATGCTTTGATAGTACAAACCGTAAAGGAGTTATTGCAGGCCAATCTCAGAGACTTATTCTCTTATGAAAAAGGAAATTTGCCAAAGGAAATTTGCTCATCGAACTTTCTATATCAAACCACAGGGTGTTTATGCACCCATTCAGAAATAAAACGTAAGTAGACACTGTGCTGATATTTTCGGACGTCTGGAAGGTCAGGGCCACCCACTGAGGATGAAAGACATGAGGTTGAGATTTTAAGGAGTGGCTTCCTAGCCCAAATAAAAGAGCTAGTTTAGCTAGTTTAGCTAGCCATTAAATTTTTTATGGTTTTATGTGTAAGATTACTGGAACCATCTGAATTGGGTATAGTAACCTAGGAAGAAGATTCATTTTCAAAAGGGAAATACGACCCAACCATGAAATAGGGAGGACGTTCCATCTCTTTAAATCCATCCTAATACGTTCAACTAAAGGAACAAAATTTGCCTTGTACATTATATACATATAAGGGCAGGGGTAGATATCTCAGGCCTAGTCATGAAGATCAGGACATCGTCAGCATATAAAGTAATCTTGTGCTATTTGTCTGCAATGGTTAAACCGTGTATGTCAGAGTTTATCCTAATTGCCTCGGCCAACGGCTCAAATGCCAAAGTAAATAAAAGAGGCGAAAGAGGGCAGGCTTGTCTCGAGCCTCTGCAAATACTGAAATTGGAGGATCAAAGACCATTGGTGAGCACTGTAGACAGAGGATCCTGATAAAGTAACTTAACCCATTTAATAAAATTCTCGCCCAGGCAGAATTTATGTAACGTGTGAAACAAATAAGGCCGTTTGACATGTTCAAACACTTTCTCCACATCCAAAGAAACCAAGAGACTATTTTTGAGAGAAGTTTCAAATCTACATTCAACAATGAAAATGGTCTGTAGGATGAACAGTCCTTGGGTTGTTTACCTTTTTTAAAATTATGAAAATATTTGCTTCCCTAAGAGACTGGGGTAAGATTGGAGACCCTTCTGAAAGAATCATTAAACATATTCAGCAAAGGGTCGACCAAGAAGTTCCAAAATTCTTTATAAGACTTGCTGCTGAGCCCATCAGGTCTGGGTGCTTTCCTAGACTGCAACCCCTTGATAACATCCAACACCTCTTCCCTAAATATAGGAGCATTAAGAGAAAAACTCTGATCATCTGACAAAATGGGGAGGTTAAGGGAAGAGAAAAAAAGCCTTCATTAACTCTGTGAATTTTTTCCTTGTTAGATATGTTAAATATTATAACTTTATCACCATGCTCATACACTTTTTGTTTAGCATATCTAAGTTTCCCCTCAGCCTGTTTTGTTAAAAGGGAGACCAAAGCAGAGTCTATATTCCCTATAGAACTACAGACTATTGATTTTAATAAAATTTTCAGGGTAAAGAAATAATCTATCCTTGTATAACATTTATGAACTTATGAACTTATGAAACTTATGAATTTATGAAAAAGTATATTCTTCCAGCCCTCCAGACGTCTACATTATCAAAATCCTCACAAAGAGTGCTAACAGTCTTAGCTTGGGATAATAAATATGGCTTGCCAAATGGAAATTTGTCCATGGCTTAAGTGACAGTTAAAATCTCCCCCAATAAATGAGCTCTAGACATCGAGATCTGCCAGTTTAGAAAATGCAGTAGCTAAAATCTCACCTGGATGACCAGGAGGCCAATAAACATTCATAAAAGCAACTTCTTCCCCATACAGTATCCCTTTCACGATTAAGTAATACCCTCTTGCTTCCTTAATGACATCCAAAAGTTTAAATGGCAAGTTTTTCTTAAAACTCTCACTCCCCTACTGCTTGACGTAAAGGACGAAAAGAAGATTTGCCCAAAACCCTTGTTGCAACTTTGAATGTTCTTGATGATTTAGATGGGTCTCCTGAAGTAAGGCAACATGAACCCCCTTCTTTTTGAGATAAGTCAAAACTTTTCTCTGCTTATCAGGTGTATGGATACCATTGACATTCCATGTACATACTTTCAACCTTGGCAATGCCAGTATTTACCGGGTACAGTATACATGCACCATCTGCAAATGGACACATCTTTCAAATGAAAAGTGGGCTGATAAACAAAAACAAGCAACTATTATACAAATAGTTACAAAAAACAGAAAGGTCTAAACTTAGAACACAAATTGCCTAATATTGGCATTAGAGTTAAGCACTTTCCCTATCAGTACAACAAGAGCTCAAGTGAAACAGCTCTCTGATGACAACTAAAAGAGAACTATTTGCTCAAAACGCCAAGAGGCGTCACCTACACTCAAGCCCACATAAAAACCTGTATAAAACAAAACAAACTTTCAAGGTCAATTAAAGTCCACGCCAGTGTATACTCACGCCCTAGTGCACATCCCAATAGGGCGACTGGACGCCCCCAAAGTTTGACACAGACATTTATGTGTTATCAATAGGGGTCACCTCCAGTGAATCAGTGTATTCCTCCACAGCAGTTGGGTCCTGGAATGTCTCTGAAGAGCCACAGTAAGTGACTTTAAGCAGGGCAGGGTAAATTTGTCTGTACTCAGCACCAATGGCCTTCAGGCGTTGTGTTACTCCGTCAAACAACTTGCGCTAGTGAAGGACAGCTGCTGAATAGTCCTGGAAGAACATCACTGTAGCACTCCCAAATTTCAGTGCTGATTTATTTGTCCCCATCTCTCATGCAGCATTCAGCATGCGCTGTTTGTCCTGAAATTTGGGAAAACTCACCAGGGTAGATCATGGCCTCTGGGTAGAAAGAGGCTAGGGGCAAGCAAATGGTGTTTTCTCTCCAGCTTTATTTCAGGCAGCCAGGACTAAAAAAACACGTGTCGGATTATTGCCCTCAATATTTTCAGGTAATCCAACAGTTTCTCCTTCTTATATTTTCCAGCTCATCAATACATTCACCCATGTTAAGCACCTGTTTCTCCAAAAATCTCAACTTGCCTTCGACAAGGCTAACCACACCCTCCACCACGGAGTCTCTGCATCTGTAATCCGCTTTTCATGGCCATCCAACTCAGTGTGGTGCATTTGTAATAACTGTGATATCAGTCCAAGTTTTTCATCAATTAGTTTAGAGATGTTTGCCGTAATCTGAGCCACCGCATCAGAGAGTGCTGATGCAGGTAGACTAGCTTTGGCATAAGCATTGCTAACTTGTTTGCCAATCTCATGTAGACTGTTACAAATTGGAGCTTTCCTATGCGGCATGCTGTCTGGTGTCTCAGAAAGTAATTATTGATCCTCATTATGCATTGTAGGCTGATTGGCATTTCCAAATTGTCTGTAGTGTGTGAATGGATGTGTGAGTGTGTGTGCGATTGTGTCCTGCGATGGGTTGGCACCCTATCCAGGGTGTTCCCCGCCTTGTGCCCTGAGTCCCCTGGGAATGGCTCCAGGCTCCCCGCAACCCTGTGTAGGATAAGCAGTACAGAGAATGGATCTATGGATGGATTGAGTAGACTACTTTTTTGTGGCTATTCAGTAATAAACAGAGTATGAAGCCAAGAAAGGTATCTTAGGCACTCTTTAGACATATGGAAAACATACAGGCTCAGCTGAAATTTGTTGAAGCATGTGTCCATCAACAGAGGCTTCTTTGTAGTCCAAGAACCAGTCCTCCTTCCCATTTCTCATTTGAGGATGCTTTGTGTGATGTACTAACCATTTGCTTTTATATTTTGGTACATTGATGGTGCCATAGTTGTAAGACCTTTACCCCTGGAAATACTGGGATATGTGCAGTTGAACGAGCATGAGCAAAGTGCGACACTTATTGAGCATATGGCCTTCTCATTGTGGATGAATCCATTAGTACACCACAGAAAAATTGGTGATGAGGGTAAAGTTTAGTTGACCATAGGGGAGTTCGCTCTGAAAGCAGAGTCGTGGTTGGCATGCATTGAACGATTACAGCAGTTCAGAGCAGTGGCTAACAATGTCAGGCAAGCAAGGCAAGTAGCTACATTTCTACCTAAGGGTTGCTAAGAAATTTAGTGCAGCCTCAGAATTCAAAGGATAAGACTTACAAAGACACTGCGGACATGTTGAAGAGCCTTTACTCATTGCATAAAGATTCTGTTTTAACTATTGCAATCAGAGGGCTGATGAGACTGTGACAAAATATTGAGCTGAGCTGAATCAGTGCATGGTAAACTGTGAATGAGGCATTATGCAACTGTTTCGTGAGTGGGATCCGCAATGAGGCCTGCCAGCAATGGTTGGTGTCCAACCTGAATTATGCATGGGTGTTCGAGATTGCACTGAGTATGGAGACAGATGAGACACACAGAGCAGCTGCATGGACATGACTCTTACATGGGAATGGTGTACAAAGTAGATGTGCATTCTCTTCTCCAGAAGGGGAGGAAGAGTTGGAGATGTCATGACAAAAATCACAGTCTGCAGATATGCAATATCAAAGATGCAAAATGTCACAGTTGTGGGAAAACAGGACATATTAAAAGAGCAAGGGAAAAGGAGCCACTGCTCAGGCACAAGACATGCCATGCTGAGAAAGACACAAAGTATATGGAGGCAGAAGAAATGGAGTTGCCAATGTTTTTGCTTGCAAATGTCAAAGACTGTAAATAATCATTCAAAGTGTACTTTATAATAAATGGCAAAGAAACTGAAATTGACACTGGCACTGCCCAAGTTATCTCTGAGCTTTTCCAAGCTTCATTCCCAGCACAGTCACTAGATGTCGCCAAAGTCAAACCGAAGACCTACACAGGGTAGTCATGCCTGGGCTAGGGCAATTGAAAGCTACTGTGAACTATGAAAAGCAAAGAGAGCAGCTAACTGTGATAATGGTAAAAAGGACCAGCAGTGTGTGGTTCTGAACACACGAAAGTTCAAAATTTGGAAAGGAATTAATTCAATTAAATTCAATTCCATTATATTTGTATAGCGCTTTTAACAATGGACATTGTCACAAAGCAGATTTACAGAAATATATAAATTCCAGATATAAATTTTAAATTTATGACTTTATCCCTAATGAGCAAGCCAGAGGTGACAGTGGCAAGGAAAAACTCCCTGAGACAATATATGGAAGAAACCTTGAGAGGAACCAGACTCAAAAGGGAACCCATCCTCATCTGGATGACACCGGATAGTGTGATTATAAATAATTCCCTTCTATAACTGTGTACTATATGGTCAAAAAGTGCAATTGTGTAACCACAAAAGTTCATTATAGTTTTCACATGAATTCTATTTTGCTGAAGTTATCAACTGTTCACTGATGGAGACTTGAGTGCAAAACTATTTGTAGGAATTGCAGTCCAAAAGCTATCATAGCAATTGTAGTCCTAAGCCATCATACCAAAACTGTTCATATCAACTGAAGTCCAAAGCCATCTTCATCTTCAAAGCCAACATAACAACACCAGTGAGGCACAGTGAGTGTGCAGCACCTGTTGTGCCTGTTGTAAGGACAACACCATCTGTTTGTATGGAGATTACAAATTAACAGTGAACCAAGCTGCCATTACAGAGACATACATGGATTGAGATGCTGATGGCCATGCTGAGTTGAGGGACTGTGTTCTCAAAAACCTGTATAGGGTTGTGCTGATAGAACTTTTGGTTCACATAATGTATAATAAGGGTTCCATTTTAGTAAAAAAAAATTGTTTGTTCATAAACAAGTAAATTAAATTAAACATACAGTCAGGTCCATAAATATTGGGACAGTGACACAGTTTTGGTAAATTTGCCTCTGTACACCACCACAGTGGATTTGAAATGAAGCAGTCAAGATGTGACTGAAGCGTAGACTTTCAGCTTTAATTCAAGGGGTTTAACAAAAATATTGCATTAACCGTTTAGGAATTACAGCCATTTTTTACAGAGTTCCTCCATT
>CM040455.1:6185677-6202193 GCA_022758105.1 Pangasianodon gigas | reverse complement strand
ATATATATATATATATATATATATATATATATATATATATATATATATATATATATATATATATATACAGTCAGGTCCGGAAGTATTTGGACAATGACAGAGTTTTTGTGATTTTGCCTTTATACACCACCACAATAGATTTGAAGTAAAAGAATCAAGATGTAATCGAAGTGTAGACTTTCAGCTTTATTTTAAGAGGTTCCACAAAAATATGGCATTTGCCATTTTAAGCAAAGTACGTCCATTTTCAGGGGCTCAAAGGTATTTGGACAATTGACTGACAAGAAGTTAATTGACCAGGTGCGGTCCATTTCTTTGTTACTTCAAGACAAATGAAGCAGATAAAAGGTCTGGAGTTGATATCAGGTATTGAGTTGGCATTTGGCAGCTGTTCGACTGGACCTACCAATATGAAGTCCAAGGAGATCATAATGCACGTGAAGGAGGCCATCATTAGGCTGAAAAAGCAACATAAATCTATAAGAGAGATAGCAAAAACCTTAGTTGTGGCCAAATCAACAGCTGGGTACATTCTTAAAAAGAAAGAAAGCACTGGTGAGCTCAACAACATCGAAAGGCCTGGAAGACCATGGAAGACAACTAAAGTGGATGATCGCAGAATCCTTTCCTTGGTGAAGAAAAACCCCTTCACAACATCAACAGAAGTCAAGAATACTCTGGAGAAGGTAGGCGTATCACTGTCAAAATCTACAATCAAGAGACGCGTTCATGAATGTAAATACAGAGGGTTTACAACAAGGTGCAAACCACTGGTAACATTCAAGAACAGGAAAGCCAGATTGGACTTTGCCAGAAAACATCTAAAAAAGCCTCCCATGTTCTGGAATAAGATTCTTTGGACTGATGAAACCAAGATTAACTTGTACCAGAATGATGGGAAGAGAAAAGTATGGTGAAAGAAAGGAACAGCTCATGATCCAAAGTATAACACATCATGTGTCAAACATGGTGGAGGAAGTGTTATGGCATGGGCATGTATGGCTGCCAATGGAACGGGCTCACTGGTGTTTATTGATGATGTGACTGCTGACAGAAGTAGCAAGATGAATTCTGAGGTGTATAGGGCTATACTCTCTGCTCACATTCAGCCAAATGCTACAAAACTGATAGGACGCCGCTTCACAGTGGTGGTGGATAATGACCCTAAACATACTGCAAAAGCAACTCAAGACTTTTTGAAGGCAAAGAAATGGAATATTCTTCAATGGCCAAGTCAGTCGCCTGATCTCAACCCAATAGAGCATGCTTTTCAGTTACTGAAGACAAGACTGAAGGCAGAAAGACCCACAAACAAGCAGCAACTGATGGTGGCTGCAGTGAAGGCCTGGCAAAGCTTCTCCAGGGAGGAAACTCAGAATTTGTGTTTTGAGAACATGGGCTCCAGACTTCAGGCAGTCATTGACTGCAAAGGATTTTCATCCAAGTATTAAAATGATGGTTATATTTACAGTTATGTCACTTTGTCCAAATACCTTTGAGCCCCTGAAAATGGAGGTATTTTGCTTAAAATGGCTGTAATTCTTAAATGGTAAATGCCATATTTTTGTGGAACCTCTTAAAATAAAGCTGAAAGTCTACACTTCGATGACATCTTGATTGTTTTACTTGAAATCCATTGTGGTGGTGTATAAAGGCAAAATCACAAAAACTCTGTCATTGTCCAAATACTTCTGGACCTAACTGTAAGTCCTTCTGTGATGTACACATTTTGTTGATTATATCTCTTTCCTTAATCAGTTTTTTTTTATCAATTGAAATCTGAACTATTTTTTTTTTATCTTTCTCAGCTTCGTGCATTGCTGTCGCACGCTGTTTATTTGCTGCATGAGTCCTCAAATGCCTGTTTATCTGTCCAGGTACATGTTTTATTGTTATATGTTGCTAAATTGAGTTTCTGTGAAAGCATTTTGCTCCTTCCCAATCTGCATGAGCTTTCTCAGAACGCAGTGCATTGCTGCCGCACACTATTTAATTGCTGCATGAATCCTCAAATGCCGTTTATCTGTTGTCCAGATTCAATAAATGAGGACCTGATGGCAAGGATTTTTGGAATTCTGAGAATTTATTCTCAACACAACACAATGCAGAAAACACACTGCTACATAGACTCCAATATTTTACTTAAATCTCATCTCCATTTTCTTTTTATGTAATTACACTGCAAATTTTTTATTATTACACTGCAAGGCAATGGGCTTCCAGAGCTAGATTTGAGAAACACCGCTATACATGATTTCATACATACAATTTCACTTAAGCCCATACTCTCACGCTCATTCAAATGAGTGGTGGAAAAAAAATTAGGGAAATACTATTTACCAATATGTTGGTAATTATCTATCAACACATATATGAAATGGTGAAAGTCATAAATTTGCCTTCTGTTGCCAGATATACTAAAGATATTCAGCAACTGTATTGGTAGTTATTCCTATGGTGACTTAGTGTTAATGTTTTGCACTGTATGTGCAGTAGCTGCAATACATGGGAGGGTGCAGTTTTGGCTAAACTGCAGTGACAAGGATTCAGACACAACGTCAGGCAGGAGAATACCATATTACCTGCTAAATCATTACCCAGAATAAAATAAATACCATTAACTGATAACTGATGTAGGAAATTAGCTGTTTAGGTTAAACTGCTGCATTCTCCACCAAAATATGTAGGAAATTTGCAGATCAGCTCAGAGGTGAAATTTTACGAACTTAACATTTTAATAGCTGATCAATTATTCGTCCAGCGATAAGTTGAAATTAGTGCATGAGATATTACCTCTGTGGCAACCGGCAATAATATCCTAAATATAGTGAAAACACTATATTAAGAGCACAGTAACAAGATTGGCAGTTTAAGACAGTAAACTATAAGCACAGAGGCACAAGACACTTGCCTTTAAAATCAGATGAGACTTTATTAAACTATTCTAAGACACAGAAACTACTCTAACACGTAAACACATGAATGCACACGAATTTCTAGGACTTATGCTATTTCTTGGACCATGACCTGAATGAACCATCAACTTATCAGTTTAACCTTCGTTTCATTTATAAAGGCTTTAAACTTTATATTAAAAGCACCAGTTCAGCTAGAATCTGGAGGTACTGTACTTGCGTTTGTGTTGTCTCTTTGGGCAGGGATTTGTCAGCGGTCTGGTTGCTTTTGCGTGGCATCACGGAAGACAAATCAGGATGATGAATGGAGTGAGGTGCGCACCTGGCATAGTCTCGTAGGCGGGCCGCGAAGAAGTTCCCAGTGCTGCAATGGCAGGAGTTGGAGGCTTTGCAGGAAACAGTCTGGATGTGGAGCCTTGGCACGAGCGTGATCTCCTTGTGATGTTGAAGGGCGAAAACTTCTGGAGCTCTTGGTTGACAAGAACTCATGGAAGATGTTGATAGAAGTGAACTCCTGGAAGAAGTTGATTGAAGAGAACTCCAAGTTGTTAATGGACGAGGACTCCCAATGGACTTGAGTCGACTCTTGAAGTTGTTAATGGACGAGAACTCCCGAGTACTTGCTAAAGATATTGATTGAAGAGAACTCCGAGTTGTTAATGGACGAGGACTCACTGTTTCCTTTGTTTCTGAGGGTTTTAACCCTTTCCAGCTGGGCTGACCCCAAAGGGCTTGCTCCAGTCAGCAGGATCTTGGGGCAGGGTGTAAACTGCATTCTCCTCCTCTGACACTAATTAGCATACTGGGCTCTGAGTTATGTGCTTTTCTAACTTTCCACAAGGTAAAGTTAAAACTTTGGTCATGAATTTTGTAACACAGATGTAATGCATTGTACTCAAATTTACTTTATCCCAACCCTTAGGAAATTAAATAACGGTCACATACATACCAAACATCACATACTTGCTGTTATTGATACACTCATTTAATGAACTGGTGGCTATAGGCATGATACTTATAAAGCATGACATTAAAAAGGCAACAAGTTTTTTTCAATCCATGGTGCATCATTTTAAGAGTCATTGTCCTTTCAGGATATGTAAGGTAACCTGGTGCATTTGTTAAAGCTGGGTTCTGTGGAATGTGTGAATGGTAGTGAACTTTGTGTTCCTGATGAGAACAAAGCTCTCATTCCATGAGGGTCCTTGGGTGAGTCCCCCCCTTTTTCCTGAAGTTGTCAGCTTTACCATCCTGTTGGGTGAGCCATATGGTCTTGGCCAACGGCCTAAATCAATGAGTTTGACAGAGGTTCCTCTTGGCTTAGAGGGTTCATCCTCTGGTCAGGGATGTTCTAATGTTTGCCCTGTTGTTCCCAGGATAGCTGAGATTAGGCAGATGCAAGCATTAACTTGGTTCCTCAGGGTCTGCAAGTGTGGGTCCATTGTTTTATGGTTCCTGTGGCAAGCTAAGTGGAGTTCTTGGCTGAAGTGTGGTCCAGGCTTCTGTGATTTTGTTGCTGCCTGTTCACTTAAGATCCTACACTGGTATCGCTTGGATTAACACACCACTGCCAGTGTGTGAATCGGTAAAAAAGAAGCACACTCTCTAGAATAAGTGATGTCAACAGTATCTCTCAAAAGCTTAACACTTAAAAGCTGGCTCTATTATGGGCTGTGGCACAGGACCCCCCTGTAACACATTCAATATACATATCTTCTTAATATACATATGTGTTCTAACACTTCTTAGATTTTTCAATACAGGACACCCAGTAATTCTTGCTCATGACAATAGAAGCAGTTGTCAGTCTATTTTACCTGAGGGCAAGGAAGTAGGAGAGTGCCTTCTCACACTCAACCAAGGGACCTGTAGTGTGGCAGAAGATTCCACAGAAGACACTCACATTCCAGGCCCTGGCAGCTGGAAGTGGCTGAGATGAGCCTGCCCTTAAAGTGGCCTTTCACAGAGGTCTTGCCATGATGCTCAAACCATTCTAAACACTCATTGATATAATCATTCGCTGAAAATTCTGCTCAGAGAACAACATCACATAGAATCACAAAAGAGCATGTCATATCTGGAAAGAGAACCAGAACTCATGCACATCAGACATGTTTGACTCACCCCAGCAAAGTGAAGGTGGTGCAAGTAGGAAGGCTTTTGTTTCTACTGTGGTGCTGCTACACATTCCATTGTCCAGTGTCCCACTCACCCCTCCAGAGGCACACCTCATCCAATTGAAAAGCATATGGGATCTCAACCACAAACTCTATTGTTTCCAATGAAGCTCCCACCACTTCAAATGCAACTCCATGTTCAAGCTCTGGCTTGACAACTAGTAGAAAAATGTAACATCTCACATCATACCCCTCTCATACATATGGAGATGAGTGCCTCGCATTCAGAGTTTATCTCTCTGCTAATCCTCACCTCACCAAATTTCCCCATCATCCTCTGTTTCCCAAAACATCTGTTTCCCAAAACATAACCCCCAGGTATCATGAAATTCTGTGGCTTCCATGACCATAAGAAGCCCAGAAATTGAATTTCCAACAGAAATTCCTCCATGTTATGGAATTTTTAAAGAGATGTTTAACAAAACCAAAGCCTGTAGCCTTCCAGCTACCAGACCTTATGACTGTGCTAATGATTATCTATCCCCTATCAACTGCTGAGAACAAAGGCTTGGAGATACCTATGGCTGAAGCCCTTAAACAAGGGTATATCCATCCATCTGCAGTGCCCCATCTCATTAATGCCCCTTCAGTATTTGAAGCATTGACCACTGATGTGCTGGGAACTTTGTCATCACCTATATTGAGGATATTCTGATTTACCAAGCATTCACCATGGCTCCCATTCTGAAACCATCTTTGAAATATCCAAATCCCTTCCTATATTTCATTGTGGAGGTAGATGCTTTTGAGAAAGGAATGGGAACCACCCTTTCTGAGAAAGAGGGACACACAAACCTGACCCCATGGCCTTCTTTTTCCAGAAACTGTCTCCAACAGAACCATTTGAAGTGAAGTCTCTAGAAGAATGACTTCATTGTCGAACATCCCTTCGTAATCTACACAGATCATAAGAAGCTAGAGTATCTTAAAACAGGCAAATGTTTAACCCCTTGACAAACTAGATGACTCTGATTCTTCTCATGATTTCAGTTCACCATTTACTATCTTTCTGGTTCCAAAATCACTAAGACAGATGCCCTTTAACCCAGACATTCACATAGCAACCTGTAGTGTGGAGACCTTTGAACCCATCATGCTGGAATCTGAATCTAAAAGCTGAAAATCATACATACCTCCTCAGTCCTAGGAGAGACTGATCATTTGGGCTCATTCATCCCCAGCTATTGGTCCTGGTGTACATAAGACCTTCCAGCTAATCCAAGCCAAGTATTGGTGGAGTTCTATGCTGTCCGATATCCAGAGGTTCATGTCATCCTGTACTGCTTGTGCCAAGGTGCCCAGAACAGTGCCAGCAGGTGTAAACTACTCCCTCTCCCTGTTCTTGGTCTCATATCTCAGTTGACTTTATTACAGATCTTTCTCCCATCCTCCCAATCTACAGTCATCTTTGTTCTAACTGAAGTCACTGCACCTCATTCCCTTATCAGCCTTACTGTCAGCTTTTTAGACAGCTGCTCTTCAATCATTTATTAGATATTTTGGAATTCCAGAGGACATTCGATCAGATCAGGGACCCAATTCACACCGGAAATATGGAAGACATTTAATGGAGAAGTTTCAGTACGTTTAACGTTAATCCAGAATGACTGCTCAAAATCTTCAGTGCAGATAACCAAGAGGACTGGGCTCGATATTTCCCTTGGGTGCAGTATGCTCAAAACTCTCTAAGACATTCTGCCACACAACTCTCTTCTTTCCAGTGCTTTCTCAGTTATGGGCCACCTCTGTTCCCCTGAGGCCTGTTTCACAAAGCCTACCCACATAAGTTTGCTTTTAGTTTGAGCAAACTCTGGTTTTGCGGTCTCAACAAGGTGGATTGGTTGATAGCGGGTTTCATCACCATGGTAACTTACACTACATGGCTAACCTGCTCTGGAGCAGATTTTATTCTGGGTAAGAGAAATCAAACCCAAACTGGACCAATCAGCTGTGAGCAAAGTGATATGAATCTGATGCGTGAAACTTAACCAGCTTCACTGTTTGTGGAGAATCCTCTGGAGCTCAGAGCACAAATAATAAGAAGGGCACTTCGAAGGGAAAGAATTTTTAGGGACAGACACAATCCCCTGGATTTTCCTGAAGACCTTCTGTACGAAAGATATTGATATTCAGTAGATGGTTTAGTTTATCTATGCCGGCTTCTTGAGCCTCACATTAAAACTCTGACATGCTGAAGCCACGCTCTTACTGTACCTCAAACTGTATGTATTGCTTTGTGGTTCTTTGTGAGTGGTACATATTTTCATGTGGTGGCATTATTCCTGTCCTAATATATTTTCACAAATTGATATATTTTATTAATATTTAATTTAAAAAGACTTTTATATTAAATGAAATTACATTAAATATATTGGGGTTATATGTTTTCAATCCATTTAGTCTCATTGTGAGCCTATAAAAGTAAACTTACGCATTTGCACAATCAGCAATTTTCCCGAGCTTTGGCAGCGCAATGGTATTGCTTTTTTGCAGTTAGTGTGCAGTTTGCAGTTAAATTCCTCATATTTCCGCATAATATTTTTTTGCTGTTCAGCCGGAAGTATACACACCTGCTTTTTTCCATGTTGAACGCTATTGGCTGCTTGATGTTAACATCTGGCTTTTATGTGCATAAGCACCCTAAATAAACATTGATTCAGGGTTAAAACCTGGGTTGACTGAGAAAGTTGATAACCAGCGTTATGAACCCTGTTAACCTTAACTAACCCAGGTTGGATTTGTTTGGGTTTGTCAACTCAAAACTGACTCTGCAGCTCTGAGTTTGTTCAACTCGCTCTGTGCAACAGGCCTCTGGAACGCTATGCCCTCAGACACTCCTGGTGTTGAGACTGGTTTCACTGAAATGAACAGGTACGGGAGAACAGTCATCAGCACCTTGAACAAGTAAGTCAACAAACTGAGACTTTTGCAGTTCACCGCAGATGAGAGGTGAACCCCAATCATGACACCCACAGCTCCTCTTGAAATTGAAAGTCAACTTGCTTACATGGTGAAGGAGAACCTTGACTTGAGACGTCAAGATGGCAGGCTACTATATCTTGTAGACTGGGAGGGATATGAATCAGATCAGAGAAGCTGGATTCCTGCTGAGGACATTCTTGACCTGATGCCCAGCTCCACATACAAGGTGAGTGAGCCAGAAAACCTATAATACTTAATAACCAGACTTTTCATTCATTCGGTGCAAAGTCTTGCTCCTTGCTCAGCTCTAGCAATGATTCTAAGCCTTTGTTCCCCTAATGTTCTTTTGGTACTGACCATGGTTGTTTTGCTTACATTGATCCTCCTTTTGCCCTGGTTCACTGAACACCTGATTTTTTTGCATACTTTTACAACATTTTTGGATTTGCATCCAACATGAGCCTCATTCCTGAAATTTTTAGAATATACATATATACATATGTTGCCATAGACAACAAAAATTGCCAGATGATTGCCAGTAATGGCTGTTCAATTATTCTGGCACAGTTTTTCTGACCACTAGGCAAGAAGACTTTCATTATACATTGCATCTAACAACAATCTTATGTCTTGTGATCTAAATTTCTTTGCTGTGATATATTCTCTAATATGCCTGATGCTGTCAAAGATAGAAAGATAGTCTCTTAAGGATCCATGTTGAAACTGATATAATGGAAAGTAGTACCGCACATCATTTGTCATAAAATATATTCACATTAATTGTGGAGCTGTTCTTGTCCCAGATCCCTCCTCCTCTGGCTCATGGTTTTCCTTATTTCCTGCTCCTTGGATGTACCTCATTCATTGTTTATGCCTGTCTTTGTTATTGTTGTAAAAGTCAATGTATTTGCACGGTCTTACACATAGTCTTTACTGTGAAATACATTTCTAAGCTGTGGTTCTGGTTGCATAATCTTTTTATTTTGCTAGTTTACTCCTGTTTCCTAGTCTTAGGCCTTTTTTATCCTTGTACGTAAACAGGGGTGCAAAATAACAATTGTAAGTCATTCCAATACTTAAGTATTATTTTGGTGTATTTATACTAGTGTATTATTGTAATTGAGTATTATTGAGAATTGAATGCTTGTACTTTTACTTTACATTTCCAAGAACAAAAACTTAGTGTTTAATCCTTATATTTTTATTTAGACCTTCAAAGTACTGATTACAAATCACAAATGTCTCTTCTCTCATCCAGACAGTCACTGTATGCTATATTTCAATTGAATGGACCCAGTTTAGCGTCCAGTCATTTCAGTTTATCATCCAGTCAAATCCATCAATGTAGAAAAATCTATCAAGAATCATGCCAGTTCGTTATCTGTCACGACCTTCTCATGCTACACAATGCAATTAATGCTATGCTACCTTGTGCGTTTGAGGATGCATAAGCCACAAGACTGCAATGTTGAACTTGAGGGTGAGCACCCCTGGCCCTAGCTCAGTAAAATGTTTCAATATAATGAAGTAAGCAAAGACTTGTATACAATTAGATGTCTCCTTTTCATCCCTAAAAGGCAAGAACTCCATCTAATTTGAAAAAGCATATTAAGCTATGTTTGGTTAATTTGCTAAAATTAACTGGCTATGTTTTACAGAAATTGAATGATGGTAACCCTAACCCTAGGTTTGATGCAAAACAGCAGGTTTAAAACTAAAATAAATAGTTTTAGATAAGTAATAAAAGTTACTTTTCACATGAAAACATGACACGAACTTTTAATATTTGAGTACATTTAGTAACTATATTAGCAACTATGTTACTTTCACGTGAGTCCATTTTTGGCTAGATTTAATTAAGTAAAAATTTGGCATATTATTTATACTTTCACTTAAACATAATTTCTTTCTTTATTTTTTTAACCCTGTATGTAAACTGCTTGTTTTGTGTTTAATTAATATATGGATTTGCCTACAACTATTATGTCTGCCTGTGCTCTGCCCCCTGCCACAGAGTATAATAATGATAATGGGATAAATACACATTTGACTCTCCTGTTACATTTTTAATTGACTCACCGTAATGCATATGTCTGTACTGTATATACAATGGTGTAACTGAACGTATTCCTTGAAATATTAAATCTAAGTCAGCTTTGGTTCACACCTTCTGTACCAAGTTATGTTTCATGATGAGCAAAATGATTTCAGACTTGAAATGGTCAGCTGAGCCCCACTTTCTATATTAACAGATAAGAGGCTGCTCCATTTTCTGTGAAACTAGGTTGACATGTACTGGAAGAAACTGATCATGCTACTAAAATGAGTGCCTGGGAGCTTGTGGTTGCATATTGATTTTAACTCTTTCCTAAGAGGTCTGGTAAATGCAAAATCATTCATTGTAGTTTCCAAATCACCTAAATTACAATTAGTTACACAAAATAGATCTCAGTTCAAAAGCTTTAGCATTGTGCCAATGCATGCACAGTTACAGTCAGTATGATTTTGGAGTTAATTGTTGTTCTTTTTCATGTTTAAAAGGACAGCTGACTTCATCTGGCTTTTTACAATGACAGGGATATATAGTTTGTGCCAAATTATACATATGCCTACCTCAAACAAATTATAAAATGTGTAAACTGAAAATGAGCTGGTACTCTTTGAAAAGCATAAGCAGGATGAACAAATTAATGTCTATTTGCTGAAGTTATTTTAGTGCATTCTCAGATATTCTTAGACAGTTTTTACAATTATTTACAAATAAAAAAAAATTGAAATAAAATTTAGACATGCATAGACACACATACTGTATATATGTAAGATATTTGCCGAGTGCTACAGGGATCCTTTCAGATCCTGAAAAATGTGATGAACCGAATTTACTTGATTTTTTTTTTTTTTACTGTGAGTACATTGTTCCCACATGAACAACTTTTGTGTTTCATTTTACTTGCTGTAATTTTGCAAATAATTGCAAAGGTGTTGATGTAATAGTTTATTCATGTGGAAATTATGTATTCATTTGAATCAAGTAAATTTATTGCTTCACTTTGAAGTACAGTGCTAGTCAACTCGGTCTTCTGCATTTGGCCACAAGTTTTGATCCTTCACACCTTATGTCCTCTCAAGCAATACACCTGGG
The DNA here is from genome assembly GCA_022758105.1 of Pangasianodon gigas. Classification (NCBI taxonomy): domain Eukaryota; kingdom Metazoa; phylum Chordata; class Actinopteri; order Siluriformes; family Pangasiidae; genus Pangasianodon; species Pangasianodon gigas. Next base: position 6,191,037 of record CM040455.1, on the reverse strand, counting down.
AAAGAATCTTTTTGCATGTCTGATCGATCCCTGGCAATCCACTATGGATATATCCACGCATCCAGCATGCATTGCATCAAGAAGTGACATCTGCTCCATATGGACTGTGGTCATTCACCTTCCATCTCCATGATGAAAAGAATTCTTCTATGGGGTTGAGGAAGGGAGAATAAGGTGGGAGGAAAAGTGACATAATTTTTGGATATGCTGCAAACCATTCTGTTACTGCAAAGGAGTGGTTAAATGCTACATTGTCCCATACAAATCTTTGCATATTTTGTCTCACTTGCCCCCTTTCCACAACTGGCACAAGCTTTCCATATAGGTCATCCAGAAATGTTAAGAGGCGCTCTGTATTGTATGGTCCAATTAGTGGTTTATGCAACACCAGTCCTTCAGAGGATATTGGTGTACACATTGTGATATTAGCTCCCCTCTGGCCTGGAATATCCACTGTTGCTCTTTTCCTAATCACATTCCTACCTTGCCACCATGCTTTGGCCAAGTTGAAATCAGCTTCATCCACAAAGATGAATATATGGGGTGTGTGACTGGCTTCAAGCTGCATGACTCTCTAAAATAAACAGAAAAGGCAACATAAAATTTTTATTACATCTAAACCTGTGCCCTGTTGTACATTGTGTGTGTGCTGTGCCCTATTATACATTTTGTTCAAACCAATACTGTATTGTATAGATATATTACCTGGACATATTGGTACTGGAGTTCCTTGAGTCGATCAGAGTTCCTCTCATAGGGGATGGTGTACAATTGCTTCTGTCATGTCAATGCTGGAGTTGGCATTAAACTACAACTCCCAGAGTACAGCACTACATCCATGACCACCGAGGACTACAATTCACAGCCATTATGGACATTCTCACGTTCATGTTCACCCGATTACTGATTGAACACACCTGGACTCAGTCACTGCACACCCATATAAGCACCCTCACTACACCTTAACTTTGTGAAGTATACACTCAGTGTTATTATACCAGTCGATACCAAGCCTTTGTTTATTGATTGTCTTTCTGTTTTTTTTTAATCTCATTTCTGGTTTGCTCGACTTGCTCTTGCTTGTACCTCTGGATTCCCTCGATGCACTTATTGACATGTCCATTCACCTAGATGCCCTACTCAAGAATAGAGGAATCGCGAAAACAAACGACCCTCCAGTTCCCGAGGTCCAGCACACAGAACCCATGCAGCTGGGCCAGATTAAGCTGAAACATATGGGATGCCAGAGGTGATGTTGAGAGGAATTATGCTTTTATTGTGGTAGTCCCCAGCACCAAGTGGCCCAGTGCTCATCACGGTCTCCCATCAAGGTCCCACAGTCCACCCCTGAGCGAGCATCCTCGCTCCAACACGATGAGTCCACCCCGATTACTTTCTCACACAAATTTTGTAATACCAGTTCAGATTGCGCACTCTTCCGCTAATATCTCTTCTGCTATAGCGTTGATTGACTCCGGTGCAGCTTGTAACTTCATCGACCGCACCCTTGCAGAAAAGCTCCAGCTGTTCATGCAACCTCTGCAACACACAGGTACAAGCCCTGGACAGAGGACCCATCAGAGGGGGGTCAGTCACCCACTGTACCGAGCCCATTACCTTCCAACCACTATAGAAAACCCAGAACCCCAAATCCACGTGGAAATTTCCTCAGAATACCAAGAGTTCAGTGAGGTGTTTAGCAAAACCATGGCCAGTGGGCTCCCACTGCACCGCACATATGATTGTGCCATAGAACTGCTAGCAGGAGCCACACCCCTTGCAACCGTATTTACACCCTTTCTGCCATAGAAACCCAAGCTATGGAGGAATATATCGAAGAAGCCCTCAAACAGGTGTACATATGCCTCTCCACCTCTCCAGCCTCCGCAGGCTTCTTCTTCATGGAGAAAAATGGGGTGGCCTATGGCCATGCATAGACTATTGTGGTCTAAATCAAGTCACAGTTAAGTATCATTATTCTCTGCCCCTGGTACCAGCAGCTCTGGACCAGTTACAGGATGCCAAAGTCTTCATGAAGCTTGACCAATGCAGTGCATACAACCTGATTTGTATCAATAAAGGGGACAAGTGGAAGACCACCTCTGGCCTGAGTGTATCATCACAGTGTTTTGTCATGAGACTATTATCATCATCACCACAGTGTGTTCTCCTTAGTCTATTATCATCATCATAATTATCACACAGTGTGTTGTCTTGAGTCTATCATCATCACCATCGTGTGTTATCCTGAGACAACATCATCATGATGAGGAAGAAGCCTCAAGGTCAACAACCAGCAGCAGCCAATGATGTTTGACTCAGGACAACACACTGTGATGATGATGATGATGATGCTTGACTCAGGACAAAACACTGTGGTGATAATGGTCTCAGGCCAACACACTGTGGTGATGATGATGATGATGATGATGATGATGATGACGAGAGTCTCGGAACAACATACTGTGATAGTCTCAGGACAACCCACTGTAATGATGATGATGATGATGATGATGATGATGATAATGAGAGGCTCAGGACAACACACTGCAATGATGATAGTCCCAGGACAACACACTGTAATGATGATAATGATGATGATTTTGATGATCATGATCATGATGAAAACACACTGTGATGATGATAATGATGTTTGTTGCAGGACAGCACAGTCTGATGATGATGATGATGATGATGATAGACTCAAGACAACACACTGTGATGATGATAGACTCAGGACAACACACGATGATGATGATGATGGTCTCAGAACAACACATTATGATGATGATAGACTCAGGAAAACACACTGTGATGATGATTGTTGCAGGACAACACACTTTAATGATGATGCCTTTTCCCCATTAACATTAATGCGCTTTGGAACTTATTTTGTCATTTAAAATGTTTTTTATAGTTTCTCTCGCTTGCTATCCACCAAGTCTTTTAAAGATCCCACTATATTTCTATTCCTTATTGTTCTCTTTGTTTCACATTCCAGGAGGCACAGCCATGTATTTCACATGGTTCATGGTAATTCATTTTTTTATACACTCAGCACGAATGTGTACACGGGCATGTGAGCTCTAGAGCAGAACACACGACCACACACAGAGACGTGTGCATGCTCTCTCTTTCCCTCGCACACACTCATACACTCCTTTCCTCTGTCTCTCACACACACAACTGTTCTTTGTCTGTCCCTATTTAGAATTAGGTTCATAGTTAATTGGTGTTTATTCTTTTCTATGTATTCCAATAAATGCTTTATTATTGAACATCTCATTGTTGTGGTTATTACTTTGATACTCATAGTCTATGAGACAGATTAACTTATGAGACTGATTTACAGTTTTTTAACAATTGCTAACATGCATTTCTCAATACCGAAGACACATTTTCAAAACTCTTAACACAGAGGGCACAACAACAGTTTATATGGGCTAAACTGTGGATCAATTTCCATAGGCTTTGACACAAAATGCATTCAGTGACTACCTTTTCCAAAATTCACGAATGCTTTTTTCATTCAAACTACACCACCAAAAAACACTATATATTTACAGCACAATTTGCAGATGCTAAACCACTGTTTTCACAACTATTAAACTTTTGAACACAACTCTATTGTATTCTACATCAATTTGCTGCATTTATAGAACAACAACATCATACTGAATATTGGAAAATCAAACTCTTCCAAAAATAAAAGTCTAGGGTTATAGGTTTTATTCTATATCAACTACAGTTGATACCAATTATATCTAACAACCCTCTCAGGTGTGCCTTCATTACCATCATTACAAAAGGGGATGTTTTTTGGAACTCTCTATACTTCCCTAAACATGGCCTACAAAGAAAACCAAGGACAAATATTAAAGAGAGGTAGAGGAGAGGGAGAGGTGCATGTATGCGTGGTGGAAGACGGAGGAGGCCAAGATCAAGAACCATAGTTTCAGATGAAATAATGGCTACAGTCATTGATCATGTGGTAAATCACGGTCTATCCATGAGAGAGGCTGGCCTTAGAGTGCAGCCAAACTTACCAATGAGTGTCTGACTCCCACGCCATCGACCCGAGTTTGAGCCCTGTCCTTGACAGCTACACCTATCCATTATGCACTCTGCAACCCCCAAGCTTCCTTCGCCTCCCCTGTGGCTCACGGTCAGAGCATCCAACTCACATGCCACTGACCCGAGTGAGAGTCCCGGCTTCGACAGAAACGCCAAGGCATGCTTCCTCCATTGCCAGTCCCCCACTACCTCTACCTTCATTTATCTTTCAATAATACCCGTTTAACTTTCTCTCCCTGAGTCTGTGTTCAGCTTTTGGGTCCACAACAGTCATAACTCATAACAATATATTGACTATTTTGCCATGGTCTGTTCAACCACATGATTGTACGGTGACCATTTGCTGATAGGTCTCGGTATCAGCTGCCTTGAGTATACAATTTTATATACACTCACTGAGCACTTTATTAGGAACACTATACTAATACTGGGTAGGGCCTCCCTGGGTAGGGCTACTTCCTATTTACCTCCTGCTTCAAAGTGGTGATCAACAGACAAATTGGACAATTGGATAAATATTCTCATAATATCCCAGACAATCATATTTTGTTTGTATATGAGCATGAAAGATTTAACATAATTTAAGATGATAGTATTGATGAACATAACTTCTTGCTTCTTTTATAATTTTGGCCTAACTAGGTTTTATTGTAATCTGTAGTTAGAATCAGTTAACACTTAGTTCACCACCAAGAAAGAAAAAAAATAGGCCAATGCTAAAGGTGCAGTGCCCACTGTCAGGGCATATTTAAGATAACTGTCCTTGCGTTAGTACTGCCACAACTTGTTCATTTGCATGGCTATGGTTATTAACATTATAGCAGCTTGCCTTTGGGGATTTCCTGTCTAAACTATGAACTATGAGTAATGCCACTGAAAAAATAAGAGGTGAGGAAAAAAGTGAAAAGTTAAAAGTATGAATAAGCATAAACTCCCAGGACCTCAGTCTGGTAAGTACATACTTTTTCAGTTAGTTTCACGCTAGTTCCTGAATAATTTCCATACTATTTACTGTAAATTAGTAGTTGCTATAGTACTAATATAGAGTAACACGAATAATTGAATAAGATAACTGAAAGATAAAAGATGATAAAGATATTATCTTCAGTGAAGTGGCCTAGTGTCTACTGACTCACAAACACACAGATGAACAGCAGTTTTGCCAAAAACATTGATAGAATCCCTTTACACAGAATGACTTCTATGTTGCTCATATTCCTGTTGCTGTTTGAATTATGCATTTCTCAATATGATACCAACTGTTGCTAAGGCAGAAGTCTGAAGAA
>CM040455.1:6160248-6185577 GCA_022758105.1 Pangasianodon gigas | reverse complement strand
GTAGCAAGATGAATTCTGAGGTGTATAGGGCTATACTCTCTGCTCACATTCAGCCAAATGCTACAAAACTGATAGGACGCCACTTCACAGTGCAGGTGGATAATGACCCTAAACATACTGCGAAAGCAACTCAAGACTTTTTGAAGGCAAAGAAATGGAATATTCTTCAATGGCCAAGTCAGTTGCCTGATCTCAACCCAATAGAGCATGCTTTTCACTTACTGAAGACAAGACTGAAGGCAGAAAGACCCACAAACTGAAGCAACTGAAGGTGGCTGCAGTGAAGGCCTGGCAAAGCATCTCCAAGGAGGAAACTCAGAATTTGAGTTTTGAGAACATGGGCTCCAGACTTCAGGCAGTCATTGACTGCAAAGGATTTTCATCCAAGTATTAAAATTATGGTTATATTTACAATTATGTCACTTTGTCCAAATACCTTTGAGCCCCTGAAAATGGAGGTACTTGTAAAATGGCTGTAATTCCTAAATGGTAAATGCTAAAGTTTTGTGGAATCTCTTAAAATAAAGCTGAAAGTCTACACTTCGATCACATCTTGATTGTTTTATTTGAAATCCATTGTGGTGGTGTATAAAGGCAAAATCACAAAAACTCCGTCATTGTCCAAATACTTCCGGACCTGACTTCATATATATATATATATATATATATATATATATATATATATATATATATATATATATATATATATATATATATAGATCAGCCATAACATTATGACCACCTGCCTAATATTGTGTTGATCCCCCTTTTGCTGCCAAAACAGCCCTGACCCGTTGAGGCATGGACTCCACTAGATCCCTGAAGGTGTGCTTTGGTATCTGACACAAAGACTTTAACAGCAGATCCTTTAAGTCCTGTAAGTTGCAAGGTGGGGCCTCCATGGATCGGATGGCCAGCACTCCTTGATGGCCAGCACACCCCACAGATGTTCGATTGGATTGAGATCTGGGGAATTTGGAGGCCAAGTCAACACCTTGAACTCTTTGTCATGTTCCTCGAACCATTCCTGAACAATTTTTACAGTGTGGCAGGGCGCATTATCCTGCCGAAAGAGGTCACTTCCGTTAGGGAATACCGTTGCCATGAAGGGGTGTACCTGGTCTGTAGCAATGTTTAGGTAGGTGGTATGTGTCAAAATAGCATCCACATGAATGCCAGGACCCAAAGTTTCCCAACAGAACGTTGCCCAGAGCATCACACTGCCTCCGCCAGCTTGCGTTCTTCCCATAGTGCATGCTGGTGCCATCTCTTCCCCAGGTAAACGATGCACAGGCACCCGGCCTTCCACATAATGTAAAAGAAAATGTGATTTATCGGACCAGGCCACCTTCTTCCATTGCTCTGTGGTCCAGTTCTGATGCTCACCTGTCCATTGTAGACACTTTTGGCAGTAGACAGGGGTCAGCATGGGCACTCTGACGTATGTGGCTACACAGCCCCATACGCAGCAAGCTGCAATGCACTGTGTGTTCTGACACCTTTCTATCATACAAGCTTTAACTTTTCAGCAATTTGTGCTACAATAGCTCTTCTGTGGGATCAGACCAGACGGACTAGCCTTCACTCCCCACGCGCATCAGTGAGCCTTGGGCGCCCATGACCCTGTCGCTAGTTCACCGGTTGGACCACTTTTGGTAAGTACTAACCACTGCATACCAGGGAACACCCCACAAGGCCTGCCGTTTTAAGGATGCTCTGACCCAGTCATCTAGCCATCACAATTTGGCCGTTGTCAAAGTCTCTCTAATCCTTACGCTTGCCCATTTTTCCTGTTTCCAACACATCAACTTTGAGAACTGACTGGTCACTTGCTGCCTAATACATCTCAGCCCGACAGGTGCTATTGTAACGAGATAATCAATATTATTCACTTCACCTGTCAGTGGTCATAATGTTATGGCTGATCAGTGTATATATATATATATATATATATATATATATATATAGATATGTGTGAGAGAGAGAGAAAGAGAGAGAGAGAGAAGAAAGGGAGAAGTGAATCTTATATGTAAGATTCTCACACAGCCATAGCCCCAGACAACTCCCCCACCCTCTCATCCATGCTGTGATTGGCTGCTCTCTGAATCCCAGCAACAGCTCTATGCACCTCCTCCCCCTTTTGCCTCCACAAAGAGCTTGCTCCTGAATGAACTGAATCAGCCTCAGACTGCCTGAGTAGTACAAGCTTTTTCATCTTTCTATCGTCCCATCTCCTTTTTTCTCCCGCCCTCTCTCCGTCTTTCTCTTGCTGTTTCTACTCCTCCCTCTGATGAGCTGCCTCGTCATGCCATCCATTTATATCTCCAGCATTCCAAGCAGAGAGGGATAAGCACAGATCAGCCTGAACATCAAAAAGCAATAGATCATGCTGTCTACAACAGCCTCGGACATCCACTCCTGAGATCAGACTGCCTGCCATTTTTCCTGTTTCATCTCTCTATAAGCTCAACCTAAAGACCTTTCCCAAGGCAAAAGGAGTGATTAAAAAACAACAGCATCTGACCATCATTTCTTGAGAGGAACTTTGGGATTCATTAGCTCAGTGGGGAAGGAAAGAAGGAAAGAATTTTGTAATATTGCTCCCATTTTTTGTCTGCTCCTTTTCTCCTCCGTGTCTGCTGGCGAGGGAGCCGGTAGAAGTCTGCCAAGACGCCGCGTGCCGTGCTCCGTGTGAAGAATGCCCAGGCGCGCCTGCCCAAGCCATCGGAAGCGGCGCCCACGCCCGCCTCGGGACTCTACATGGAACGCTCACAGAGCCGAATCAGTTTGTCAGCCTCATTTGAGGCTCTTGCAATCTACTTCCCCTGCATGAACTCCTTCGATGAGGATGATGGCGGTGAGTGTGTGTGTGTATGTGTGTGTATGTACGTGGAGGTAGTTCAACCCTGTTTGTGACTTGAAACATCCTGGGATCTTGAAGGCCAGTTATGATTCATAACATCATAGCCAAATCTAGGGTTAAAGGCCATGCCTTAGGGTCATGGTCAGTAAACCATGAAGCCCAAACAGTAACACTTCTGGTGCTATTCCTTGCATTCTTACAGATTTTTTAAGGCATGTTTCAAGGCTTTGTAGCCTTTTTTTTTTTTTTACATATTTGCTGAAGATCATATGTCAATGCATCTCTCCAAACTCAATCTATTTCCAGTTAAACATGCACAGATTGCAGGTTAATATTTAGCTTATGCTCATGATTAGATCATTAACCAGATTCAGACTGTTCAGTGCACACACATGCACACTTGTAGGTGATTTCTGTTTTCCATTTCTATTTTTTTCTTAATATTTTTGAAAAGTAAGAAATATTGCTGTGCTATTACGTACATGCATGTTTAACAGACACACTTACTGAGATCGACACTCTATCTCTTTTCCTTCCTATTTCTTTCTCACACATGCACAGTATCCTCTTGGCCTCATTTTAAAGTACTGTGCAGAGAACGTAGCATAGAGAAATGAGACACCATGTCTAGCCAGCAATCATTTCTGCTCACACACACGCACACACACGCACACACACAGACTCTGTCTCTCTGTAAGTGTATGTGCTTTTCCCAAGACAACATACATTTCATAAATGAATTCAGCACAATATACATGTTCTTTACGAATGATCCATGCAATGTTTGCCTAAAGCTAGTAAATGCAATTTTGTACAAATATGCAAAGGAAAAATGTTATTGTAATACAGGCTGTGAATCACATCGAACCACACATCTATTTAGACATCTAATTTCTGATACCATAGATGAAGGTATGTAAATCAATATATAGCAATTATTTTAAAAGGTTTTAAGATTATAACAAATATGTAAAATATTTTCCCCCTTCAATTTATCATATTTAACACAACAAACATGTATAACTGTTCAGGTCTGAGAGTCACATGTTAAATTTATGTCTATTGATATGTTTTATAATCTTTAGAAACCAGCGTGGGAAACCTTGTCCTAGAGTAATTAAACTTTCTTACAAAGTTATAAATCAGTTTGCCACACTTTCTGAAATAACATTAATTACTCAACACAGACATTTCTGATTGTCTAGAAAGAAAATGACCTTGTAAAAATGGATTCTTTTACATAGAACTTTATATTATACTTTTGTCTCCTGCATACTGTATAAGGTGATCAAATGCACAAACAGCTTAATCTAAAATCTATACCAAATTCCCAAAACAATATCATGGAACTGAAAATTCATGGCACAGTGCTGCTGCCTCACAGCTCCAGGGTGTCTGAGTGGGTTTCTTCTGGGTTCTACAGTTTCCTCCCACCTCCCAAAAACATGCTGGTAGTTGGATTGGCTATGCTAAATTGCCCCTAGTTGTGAATGAGTGAGGGAATGCATGTGTCTTTTAGTGCTGTGCGATACATTGGCACCACACAGTGTATTCCCACCTTGCACCCAGTGTTTCTGAGGTGCCAGTTGGGGATACACTGTGACCCTGAAACGAATGAATGAACAAATGAATGAACAAATGAATGAACGAATGAATGAACGAATGAATGAATGAATGAATGAATGAAATTTTTTCTCAATTTGGGATGCAACTCCACTCATGTTGCAAAACACTCTACAATCAGTGAAAGAATACTTCTGCTTTCTTGTTCAATACATGACTCACAATTACAATGAACATTTTTTACCCAAACAAACACAATCTGTAATTTTTTTAAATTCAATTCTCCAATCTAAAAAGTTACAGATATGTTCAGAAATGTAGAGGAGAAGAAACATAAGGACAGGAAATTTTCAAATAAAACAACAGGTTTATTGATTGGTAATGTAATTCAATACAGAATGAATAAGATCATTTTTTCAAGAGTGTAATGATCAGGAATGATCAGTACCTTGAGATACTTGACAGCAATTTTTTGTTTTTAAAACCATTAAACACATAAAGCAACAAGATTACAGCATGTTTGGAATGGCCATTCTTTGTGTATATGCAGAACAGAGAAGTTACACTGTTGGTGCAAGACACTGACTGTTCATACAAAAAGAGATGGTAAAATTGCAAATACATAGTGTTGGTAAATACCACTAACCTTAACCTTAAACTAACTTATAACCCAAAGGAATTAAGTACCCTACATGAAAAACAATACAGTATTGAATGATTGTTTCACAGTGGGTATAAGGAACTTGTTCCAGAGATTATTTTTATTTAGTTTATTCATAAATCATGGTTGAATACATAGTTATTTAGTGTCTCACTGGGCTTCCTCCTTCTCTTCCTCATCCTCTATTTCCTTCATTAAGACACTTATCTCCTTTATTTGTTTTTCCACTGTACTGGAGTTTGTACAGGAAATAGCAAACTGACCTCTTTATCTGTGTGGTCATGTCCGAATGACCCCTTTGGAAGCTACTTTACCACTTTAATTTAAATTTTAATTTAAACAATTGGGTTAATGTCTGGTGATTGACTTGGCCAGTCTAAAACCTTCCTCTTTTTTCCCCTGATGAAGTCCTTTATCATGTTGGCAGTGTGTTTTGGGTCATTGTCCTGCTGCATGATGATAGAAGCATTTCTCTGTAAATTGGCAGACAGAATGTCTTTGTTGACTTCTCAATACCATCATGAGTTACATCATCAATAAAGATTAGTGAGCCTGTTCTGCAAGCAGCCATGCAAGCTCAAGCCAAAACACTAACTCCACTGTGCTTGACCTGTGAGCTTGTATGTTTTGGATCATGAGCAGATCCTTTCTTTCTCCACACTTTGGGCTTTCCATCACTACGGTAGAGGTTAATCTTTGTTCCAGAAGTTTTGTGACTCATCTCTGTATTTCTTTGTGAATTCCAATCTGGCCTGCTGCTTACGGCTGATGAGTGGTTTGAATCTTGTGGTATGCATTCTATATTTTTGCTGTTGAAGTCTTCTTCGAATGGTGGATTGTGATACCTTCACCCCTGCCCTGTGGACATTGTTGGTGATGTCACTGACTGTTGTTTTGGGTTTTTTTTTTTTTGTCACAGCTCTCACAATGTTTCTGTCATCAACTGCTGTCGTTTTCCTTGGCTAACCTGTTTGATGTCTGGTTGATAGTACACCGGTGGTTTCTTTGTTTTTCAGGACATTCCAAATTGTAATGCCTATGTCCAATGCTTCTGCAATGACTCTGATCGAATTTTCCTCTTTTCGCCAGCAACAAGAAACACCTGTCAGTCACATGTTCCAATATTTCTGATCACTCGAAAAATGGGTAGGTTCAAAAAAAGGTGTCAGGTTTTAAGTTGTTTAACACATCTAAATGTAAATATCAGGAAATAAAAGCTGAAATTCTGATCTATTTACTCATATTAATATCAAATCCAATGTATAGCAAAAACAAAAGAATTGGTCTTTACAGGGGACTGTATTTTCTAGCAGCATTATAGTCATGGCTTTGAACTTGATTTGCATATGGGTCTCAGGAACTTTCAACATTATAGAAGGGTTGTTTTCTGTACATCTTGTTTTGTGTTAGCTTTAAAATCTTGGGCTATTGTGTAAATAAGTTTTGGAATATCAAGTTTTTAGTTTTCTTAGTTTATCCTGTTTGAGTTTCTCTACTAGTATGGGCTCTGTATGCATGTGTATTAGATAGTATTGCTTATAAAGACTCATCTAAGTGCAGGTTCCCATTGTTTAGTAAAGAGCTCTACTTCCAGCATGAGTGTGTCCTGGTCTTGTCACTACAATATTATATTAATTCTGAGAGCCATATTTATCCTATGTGAACCATAGGGGACAGCGAGATGTCATATATTGGCCATTAATTTTAATTTATCTCACTAAATCTTAGGCTTTGCTAGCTCATTGGTCCCAGCAGTGACTGGATCCATGTAAATAATTAATTCTATTGAGTAATTGGTAATACCTTTATTGTGCCCTTGCCCACTCTATTATATCACATTAGATATAGTATTTTAATTAACCATTATACTTAAAACCTTAAATATTTTTTAATATTGTCCCTTAATGCAGGTAGTCACATACATTTATTTTAACTTTGCTTGGAAAATGATGTATAATTCTTTTTCATTTTTGACCACTGAAGTAAAAGGAGGTAATCTTAACATTTTTGTGACATACTAAATCATGATGTAAAGTGTGTAAAAACACAACTACTTTCTCACTGCATCATAAAGAAGATATTTCAAACATGCCACTCAGTATTTCATCCAATTTACTGTGCTGCCATATGTTGAAAAACACTAAGAATTCCCCTTGCACAACGTACGTCTTTATCTCCCTTTAAGTAGAGGAATTTGATGCTCTGAAGTGCTTAAGCTTATTAAACTTGAGATGTTATCAAGTCTTATGTTGATATTTGTAGCTCAAAATACCCCTTAAAACAAAGCCACAGTCAGTTGCTGAGACTCAGTGCTTGTGTGGTGACAGTTGCAGTATCCATGTTGTGTAAGAACATAGTGAAACAAGGACACAAAGACAGACAGATACAAGAGAGGTCGGAGTGATTGATAATGGGTAGCTCCTAGCTGCCTGGAGATAGCAAAGGACAAGCAGACACCCAGCTGTGTGTCTTTGTATGTTTGTCGGGTGATTTAGTGGCTGGCTGCTCGAGATTGTGAAAGCTTACTGCGATGTTTTTGTACTCTCTGCAAAAGGATATTTCCACACTACACAGAACAAACATCATTAACAATGGTGTGAAGATAAAGTTACCTCAATAATGCAGTGCTAAACTGTTATTTTAAATATATAAATTTAATAGAAATACATCATGCCCCAGAAAACATTATTCATGCCTGCTTTACACTGTACGATAACAACAGTAACAAGTTTATTGCAAGTCACACTGTATGAGATGACAACAAAGTCTTGGTCAAATTCTGTAGTGGACTGTGCAGTGTCAATTAGGTTCACATGTGCTGCCCATCAGACTAGGTGATAGATTCTGTCACAATAGTCCTTCCATGCCATATTGCTCCTGTTAGTGACTTTTTAGATATATGTTGTAGCAGCGATCATGTTCCGAGATTATGGTCCAAAATTTCTGACAATGGCAGAAATTTTTCGTCCCTCGTGGTCGCAAAAACACTGAATTACTGTATAAAATTAATGTAATACTATACAGGTATAGATGGTGGCATAAAAACTAAATTTTGGGAACAGTGCACCCCTTAAAATATGACACAAGATTTTTAAATGATCAATGTTAGCCTATTTAAAAAAGAGCAAATTAGAAAAGAATTCGACATTATTTTAAAGGCTTAGAGTCATCCTCCTTCCAAGTCCACTGTAAAAAATAATCCAGCAGCTAACCAGTCAGATCAATTTATCATTTGCTAAACAAATTGTGGAGACTAATTCTATAACAAGGTGTGTGAAGGTCGGTGGGAAGGAGGATTCAGGAGACAGGTGATGGTTCAGGCTTTATTTTTCGCTTTATTTTTCCAACTGGCACTTTTCAGCGTGCTTTCAACATTCAATGGAAAAACCAAATTAAAACATCGTCCCAAAATTCCGGGGCTTTCGCCTCGGTCACGTTCACCAACACTTTCCAACCACACGCTCCGGGGTGTGTGTGATGTTCGATCTCTGTCAGCTCTGTCCCTCTCTCACTCTCACTCAAATATGAAACCATATTATAAAATTTTACACAGAACACTTCGTCAGTTGTTTCTTACAGATTACAATATATGATCTGAAGGTAAAATAGCTGACATTTAAAGCTTAGATGGGTGGTACATAGAGTGTTCATTTCGCACTTGCGTATGTGAGATGTTACTTACGTGCTGGTCTTGGATCAATGGCAGACGAAGTGGTGTTCGATTATCAGTCATCCTGAGTAGGTGAGAAAATATTTTCTTGCCAGAAGATATTGGGGTGTGGAGTGGCCTGACAGAAAAAGATACATCTAGCATATGCTGAATTGAGCATGTCGATGTAGCTGATATATTTTTGCCGTTTCAGTATTGCACAGATCGTAACCAGGCAAAGATGACTGCAATTGTATAAAAAAAAAAAAAAAAAAGAGGTTAGGTTCAGTGAATAGGTATAGGTGATACCAAATCAATTTCTCTCATCACAAATTATGTGATGACTTCTTGTAATTAAATATCATATTAAATGTTTCATTTTTTATATTAATATAACATATTATTTTAATATGTTATATTACTTATTTTAAATTAATATAACAATAATATAATGATAAACAAAGATAAAACCTGACAGTTGCTGCCCTCCTATTCACAGCTAGTGTGGAATGGAGTGTCTGTAGCTTGAGCACTTGAAAAGTTTGACTTGAAAAGTTCCAGAAAAGAAGAAGAAAAATCAAACGTATGCCTATAAAACTGGTTTATTTTCAAATTGCGATAGATACAATTTCAATGTCCAATAACTTTTTAGCAAACACACAGTGTATTAACTGGGATATCTGTATTAACTGTGGCAGTTGTTAGTTCTAAATGAACATTACTGAGAGTAGAAATATACACTCACTGAGCACTTTATTAGGAATACTAGTACACCTACTCATTCATGCAATTCTAATCAGCCAATCATGTGGCAGCAGTGTAATGCATAAAATCATGCAGATATGTGCCAGCAGTTTCGGGTAGTGTTCACATCAATAATCAGAATGGAGAAAATATGTGATCTCAGTGATTTTGACCATGGCATGATTGTTGGTGCCAGACAGGCTGGCTTGAGTATTTTTATGACTGCTGATCTCTTGGGATCTCCTGGGAATCCATGGACCTAACCTGCCTTGTGTCAACAGTCCAGGCTGGTAAAGGTGGTGTCATGGTGTGGAGAACGTTTTCTTGGCACATTTTGGGCCCATTAATACCAATCAATCATCATTTGAATGCCACTGCCTATTGGAGTATTGTTGCTGACCATGTGCATCCCTTCATGACCACAATTTACCCATCTTCTAATGGTTACTTCCAGTATGATAATGCACCATGTCACAAAGCAAAAGAATTGAGGCTATTTCGAGAGCAAAGGGAGGCCCTACACAGTATTAGTATAGTGTTCCTATTAAAGTGCTCTGTGAGTGTGTGTGTAAATTTTATATATTTTATATATACATATACACACACACTCAAGGCAGCTGATACCGAGACCTATTGGCAAATGGTCACTGTACAATCGTGTGGTTGAACAGACAATGGCAGAACAGTCGATGTATATTATGAGCAGTGACTGTTGTGGACCCAAAAGCAGATCACAGACTCATTGAATGAAAGTTAAATGGGTTTTATTGTTAACATGGATCAGAATCTCAAAGGAATGTTTCCAACATCTTGTGGAATCCATGCCACGAAGAATTGAGGCTGTTTTGAGAGTTTAGGTCCTACTCAGTATTAGTGTGGTGTGCCTAATAAAGTGCCTAGTTAGTGTATATTGGAAAATCACATACAAAACATCATTGCATTGACTAAAGTGAACCACTATCATATTACACATTCAATATTACAGCAAAAAAACAATATAGGACTTGATGAGTTGTATCTGAGCTGAATCTTTTATTCAACTCAATCTGTTATAATTCTAATCAAATCAAATTTTGGCAAGCATCAGATATCTGAGGAAATTACACCCACGTTATTTCTTGTCTTCTTCTACTTTAAACCCCAATATGACAAAGTGGCACAAGACCTAAAATATTCTGGCTATATTAATATTATAACGATTATACATGCTGCCAACTATAAATAGGTCACCCCCTCATTCCCTGTACCCAATTATAGTGCAGACGGTGCCTGCTCATTTTTTATCTTTCTCCTCTTTTACCTCAATTCCTGTCCTGCTAACTCAAAATTAATAATTGCAAGTGCCATTAATGTGATATTTAATTTCTTTTTTTTTTATACCACCTGTTAACTAGGAGTATTTGTATTTTGTAATGTTATACTATACTGGGCTAGACATGCATTATACATACAAACTGATAGACAGGCAGACAGACAGATAAAAGATGTAAAAAAGAAAACTTTTTTTTTAAATAACATAGGTATAGTTTTGTTGTAAGGTGAATTTTCTCATACTGTTGCCGTACAATTATCAATGCAAAAAAATTAATTCACCTGACAGTTGCTCATTTCATTGCTCATTTGCTCATTGCTCATTTCACTGAATGGTTTGGTTAACTTGTTGTTACTTTTGCTATATTAATATTCATGACATTTTGAACTGCATTAATGAGTTACATATAGCTACCATATATTGTTATGTATTTAAATGTGTATAACTACACACCTGATTTCCACAATAGGTTCGTTCATTCATTCATTCATTCATTCATTTTTCTTCAGCTTTTCCTGGTAACCCTGGCAGATAACTCATGTATTGATAGATTGCAGTGGTTCATAGACTGGAAAAAGGGCACTGTAATATAAAGCATTACCCATCATAGGAATGGAGCAAATGAATAATGTGAATCAATAAACATGTCAAAATGACTTCAGGTTACACCTTTGTACTTTTTATAAACTGTGAACTGTATTTAAAATAATAACATTTGGATTTTCTGAATTATATCAGTTTCTCATATCCCTTGCCTTTTTTTTTTTTTTTTTTTTTTTAAATATTATTATTTACTATGACTGTGGTGGCAAGACTGTTGGCATTCAAAATAAAAACACATGCACTTGTATAAAAAATTCCCATGTTTGTGACTCTGTTTAGAAAATATCAGAGTTAAAATCTATGCAAATGGTTTTATTCTGAAGGTTAACATCCAAAATTCACAACTGTAGTAAAAAACGTAAAAGGCCAAACATATCAATATCAGGTTTATATAAGAGCTCCAACGTCATTAATCACTTACACTTGTATCCAAGTCTCCATGTTTGTGACATTATTATTATTATTATTATTATTATTATTATTATTATTAAGTCATAAAATAGAATGATGACGAACCATATTCCTTGCCAGAACATTACCATTTAATATCCATTAATACAAGCTGGTTTGTGCCAATTCTTTTAATTTTCAATTTCAGCTCATGCTACTTTGTGTCAGAATTCCTTCCTGGTTTTTGCTAAACCAATTTCTTAGTTTCTCAAAACCCAAAATGTATGTCACAACCCTGGTAGGTTAGGGGCAGAAGGAGGATGCAGCAGAAAGGTGTTTAGAGAGTGCAGCTTTTTTTTTTTTTTTTTAACTTCTCAGACAACACTTTTCAGCATCACTCATTTCAACATAAAATAAAAGTAGAAAGAAAACACAGTGTGTCACTGTTTGTGTCAGTTCACGTTCAAGTTTACCGCCACTGCTTGCCCTCCTCCACAGGCTTCTGTCCCTCTGGTATTCGTCAGCCTATACACAAAAGGAAGGCCCATAAATATCTGATGCTCAGCCAATGCTTGGCCATGCCTCCGCTGCTTGTAGTATCCCATCCTTCAGTGAAAAATTAAAAACCCCAATGCACAGTCCACTTATATTTCTAACCAGCAGTCAGCTACCATTTAGAAGGTAATTAAGGAAAGCTTAAGTAATAAAGTGTTACATTATGACCTAATCAATAGCTCAGGGTAACTTTAAAATTGACATCTCTATTTTGGATCACTAGCATCACTGGCAATATGTGGCAAGCCACATTTAAATCTATTTGGCAGAATTTGAATCTTTCTATTCTGATTCACTTCAGGAAATGAAGCTGACCATAGAGTTCCAAAAAGTGTTTTGTGTCGTTAACTCAAAACACTGCAACCTGTGAGTAACATTTTATATCTGATGCTTTTCTCCTTGTATACAGCAGTGTTGTTTTAAAGCACAGAACCTGGTGTGTTTCATCTGTCTTCCTGTGGCAGCTTAATCAAGTGAAAATAAATCTGTGTACCACCATCAGCAATAAGGCACAGCTCGCAGGTTGTAAAATGCAACTAATTGAAAGAGCATGTTAGGTATGTGGCTTCTATCTCCACCCTAAACCAGACCAAATTTATGACTGCTTTTTTTATTAATGAAAAGAATGCAGGCCAAACAAGTAAAAGCATATATTTTATCCAGTCTCAGGTGAATCAAGTAAGGATCCATATCTTTCTGCACAATGTTGTTTGAAAGATTCTGTGCTTTCAAACAACACTTTATCTGTAATTGGGACAGACAAACAACCACAGCCCATATTTAGTTACACATCAGTATGTCATATAGTCATTGGTGGGACTGCAAAGCAACATGCACCATGTCTAACAAGGCATAATAATGCATCTCTGAGCAGTGAGTCCTTCCTCTCTCAACTCTGTGTTTAGAGATTTGGTGGCATGACAAAAATTACAAGGAAACAGACAGAAGCATCTACAGACTCGCACTAGATTAATCTCCCATAGCAACCCCACCATTTCAACTGCCTTTCTGTTGTTAATATACAATGTTCTGCTGCTGAAATGTTTTAGCCAAGACAGTCATTGTTCAGTTTGGAGAGTACATCTGAATGCAAGATGAGACAAAGAGGGTTGTATTTTTAGGAGTTGGCTAAATTGGTATGCATTTTTGTTCCTACTCCATGTAGACTGCGGAAATGTCTGTTGCAAAAAGTTAAAGAAAAATAAAATGGTGAGAGATAAAATAGTTCTATGGCAGCATGTTGCTGTGATAAGTAAATCTGAAATTATTTAACTGTTAATGTTAGGTACTGATGTCACAAAGAACATTATTTCTAGACATGTTAAAAACAGGCTTCAATGTTTGAAGCCTGTTTGTTTGAAGCTATGCATCAATATGATATTTTGGAATAGAAAATTTTAAAAATTTGGATTTAAATTTCATTCTACTAAGACACACACAGATATCACTCAGCGTCCACTTTATTAGGAACACCTGTACACCAGCCAATTATGCGGCACCAGTGCAATGCAAAAAAATCATGCAGATACAGGTCCGCCAAGTTCACAGATCAAGTTCACGCTCTGTGGCGCATGCGCGCGCGTGTGTTTGTGTGTGTAGGCACCGACAGCTATGCCACTCTTTTTCTCTCATTACAGCAATCACTGAAAGCACAGAGACACAAATAAGTAGACTGGAGGTAATAAGACACAGGTGAGAATCATCACGCGTTACCTACCAGTTCGACCCGCCTCCTCTCCGTCTGCAGCTGACGCTTGACCACACCCCCGCTGCCACAGATTTATTATGATGTGTTACTTCTACATATACTACAAAATGAAACATATTATTATAATTTGTCTTCAAGAGTAAATGTGCATAGTAAGTCTCGCACCTGGGACTTTCATAATAAAACATAAAATAGAATATTCACACTAAAAATGAATAAAGAACATTTTTTAGGCTCTGAATGAAATAAAAGCACACAAAATCAAGCATACAGTATCTGACCATTTCCACAGTAGATGGACCAGTAAAACCAGTAAAACCTGCACTGTAAATGAATTAATAATGTTGGAAACTTTTCGATTAGTTGAAGATTGATTGCCCTTGCAGTGTTGGAAACTGCAAGCTCTTAACTAAAGCTATCTTAAACAATCAATTTAAGGCATGTTATTAATACTCACTTGTTAACCCACAGCTAGTTAGCTTAGTTAGCCAACTTGGGATGATATTATTAGGATCACCTCTTCTAAAACCTTTCTGGGAGGATTTCCATAAACATCCTCAAAATTCAGAGAATGGGTTCACTGATATTTAGTATAAATTTTTTTTTAATGCTCAGTGTATGTCTTTCTCTCTCAGAGACAGAGGGGCGGAGGATGAAGGGCATCCAGAGGAGCACAGAGACAGGATTAGCTGTGGAGATGCCCAGTCGCACAGTACGCCAGGCCAGCCATGAATCCATAGAAGACAGTATGAACAGCTATGGTTCGGAGGGAAAGTGAGTATTACTATATTACTACACATCACACAGCTCTTGTTTTTTGTGTGTCACATCAAAGCTGTTTGCTGCAGTATTTTTTTTTAAGATTATGCAACAGTATATACTATAAATCCACAATCATTTCTTCTAGTGTTGACAGTTTTGGCATTCTGGAATGGGAAAATTGTAACAAATATATCCATGGACATAGCATTTATATATTTTATATACTGGTGGCACTGTAGAAGATTTTTTTGGTAGTTGTCTTGTGTTCACCACTGTCACAGCAGAAAGAGTATCCATTTTAAAACACAAAGGTAAACTATTTAATTCTGTTCTAGTTTACCTGGTATTCCTTGAACTGGTTGAAATGTTCCAAGTAATTCCAAGCACAGCATTGAGGTTACAGCTTTATTACTTTCATGGAAATTTCTAAATATATCTAATGGCATAGCTGAGGTTTGAAAGAGGAACGTTCAAAGATGAAACACATACCAAAATCCATATATGTACATAAACATATCAATAAATGATAGTTACTTTTTACCTAATCTGCTCTGGAAACTAGCCAACATGTGAGCAAAAAGCCACTTCATCACAACTGGATTACCAGGAACTAAAATGACAATAAAGATTATCATTTTGACAGCTGCTCTTAGATATATTTACCATATTATGCAATCCCAAAATGACTGAAAGGCTCATAGGAAAAAAGGAATCAGAGAAAGTAAGAGAGGGTGTTGAGGTGTTTTTTCTTTACATAAACTCTACACTATGCCCTGAAAACACAGGAAAACAGTAACAAAACAAGTTTGCTGGACAAAGAACAAGAATGATAAAACCTTGAATTTATTTCATTAATTTATTTTATTTCTTGTTTTTTTATTATATAACTTTATTCACCTCCTGTACCAGATGTCCTGTGGAACTTTCTGGCAAGCTTTATATTTATCTAATGTAATTGAGTAAGCAAGCTAACTGTGTTTCAAAACAACAATGTCTTTCCCAAATCAAGGAATGTTATTTGCAGTTGACAACAATAGCCATCTAATAATATTTTTTTAGATTTAGTTTAGTTTTTGGGTTTGTACATTCCAGAAAGATCAGAAAAGTTCACTTCAACTGCTATTAGAATCTTCTATAAAGCTAGACGCGTTGGAGTGCTTCTTCTATAATGACTGTATGGTTTTTCAGGAAAATGTTCTTTCAAAACCAATGGAGAACAATCATGATCTCCATCAAAACTTCTCTGTCCATCTGGTTTCCATGTTTCCGAACGGTAATGTTCAGTGATTTCATGCACAGCCACGTAAAACAGACTGACAAGCTTTGTTTCTCTTTAAAACTTTCTGTAGTGGGTGTGATTGTTGTCATTGGGCTGCATCTCAAATCGAAAACTCTGAGCTTACATTTAAAAGTATTTACTAATCTAGAAAATCCAGAAGCGTGGTACTCAAAACAGACCTTTCAATAGATTTAAGAGGTTTTTAAAATTCAAGCACTTACTGTAATAGGAAAACTGCTTGGTCATAGTACACAATAACGGCCTAGAATAGAAGTATACATTTTGAAACATGACGTTACTTTAGTCAGCAGGGGACAGAGTGTCACATGTTGCTATACTGCCTCCACAGTTTACACTGGTACTGCACCACATGGACGCGGTAATTTCTGAGGATTTGCACAAACGATGTGCCAAATGACTGCAGGATACACTAGGAAGCCATGTTAGTAGTTAACAGCAAATATAAATCAGCCCCTTATCTCCCTGGTTTGACCATTGTGGTTAAGCCATAAAAAGAATGGCTCACGTTACTCAACGGTGTAAAATCAACCAACCTGACAAACATGCCCACATCGGGCCAGTGAGGGCCAATGTTACACTGATGAATGAGGTCCCGCACTGTGCGTGCAGTCCCTGGTGACCTTGACGAAAGCAACAAAAGAACATTGCTGTTTAGAAGCTACTCAGAAATGTACATTTTTGTCTATTTTTAGCTATTGCTGTGGAAAATACTGTAATATTATGTAAAATTGGGATTGATTATGTAAAATGCTTTGATTAATGTATATGATGTAATGCTATTTTAACAATTACAGTGGATATAAAAAGTCTACAAACCCCTGTTAAAATGGCAAGTTTTTGGGGTAGATGGAAGCCCTTTCTCACAAAAAATATCCAAGCCCAACTAAATCACCCCAAACCATGTGGCAAAATGTGTTATGGACTAATGAGACCAATTCCAAAAGGTATAATAATTCCATAAGTCCAAAAGTTATGTTTGGTGCAAAAAAATGCACATTAACAAAAGAACACCATACCCATGGTGAAGCATTGTGGTGGCATCATCATGCTTTAGGGCTGCTTTTCTTCAGCCAGAACTGCGAGTTTTATCAAGGTGGAGGGAATCATAAATAGCTACTGTACAAATTCCAGCTGATTTTAGCGCGAAACATTCAGGTGAAGATGAACTACTAAGCTGAAGATGAAAAGGAATTTCACCTTTCAGTACGATAGTGACCCAATGCATACATCCAGATCAACAAAGGAGTGGCTTAACCGAAAGAAGGTAAATGTTTTTGAATGACCTAGCCAGAGTCCAGACCTGAATCCAACTAAAAATCAGTGGGGTGACCTGAAGTGGGCTGTGGACAGGAGATGCCCTAACAATTTGTTGGATCTAGAATGATTTTGCAAGAAAGAGTGGGAAAATATTGCCAAGTCAAGATGTGCCACGCTGATAGACTCTTAGCCAAAAAGACCCAAAGAGTGGTGTAATAAAATCAAAAGATGCTTCAAAAAAGATTAGTTTAGGGGTGTGCACACTTATAAAAACCTAACAATAACCTAGTTGCATAAGTTTTTTATTTTTCTTTTTTTTCCTATAAAAGTTTCTGATTGTTTTCCACTCTATTTCTATACTTTGTAATTGCACATTAAAGGTGAGTAAAGATCTGATATGATTTATCTTAGTGTCATTCTTTTACTTCACAAAAACCTGCTATTTTAACCTGCAATTTATTGTAGACTTTTTATATCCATTGTGTTACTATTTCTTGTCAAATAGAAACTGAGTTTTCCAAGTTAGCAAAGACAATGCACACCATTGTCAAAATGTTATGCCGTAATGTGGTTTACTGTCAAAGCATCAAGCATTTCTAATGTTTTCCATCTAACTCTACTAAGGCATAAACTGTGACCTAAATGATTTAAACAAATATTTTAATAAATCAGCATTTTTTATGTGGGCTTAAATGGTGAAGTTCCACATGACATATGCTGTTTTTAACTGACTTTAAATTACTTTACATATCAGGAAATAGTTAATATTTTTGCTAGAAATATGTTTAAAAAAAAAAAAAAAAAAACTTTTACAGAGAAAGCAATATTACAACTTTCTGTTTAATTATAAAAATGGAATTTTTTAATGGCCTTAATGATGCCTGTGATATAGAATCAAAGCTTCTATACATTACTAGCTGCATACAAGATAACTGAATATGCCTACATGTTAACATCATCTAATATCATTTTTTTTTTACTTGCAGTGAAAGAGATGACAAAGAAACAGGGAAATTATAGTAGCTGTCCAAAAATGATAGAATCATATTATTGTTACCATCATGGAATAAGTCTGCCCTTGCAAAAACTATGAAGAAAACATGGAGTGGACAGGATGTTGTTTAGTGCAAGAGGAAAGGAAAGGAGACCTGCTTAAGTTTAGCTATAAAGAGAGACATTTCAGTTTGTCTGCAGGTAGTCTGTAAAAAACAAAAGTTGACCACTGATTTTCCTACTTCCTCTTGATTATACTGTGATGTTCACCAAATATGACAAAAAATGCAGAAGAAAAGAAAAGAAAGTTTATTCTCTGCAAGTACTGGATTTTTTTTTGTACCAAAACAAACTGAAAACTGTGAAATCAACTGAAAACTTTGAAATGAATGAAGTTAAAAATGACACAAGACAAAATCTACTTTATATACATATTTGTTCAGATATTTGTTGAATAATTTTAATGTTTTAAACCAATCTAAAAATAATGTTAACAATAAAATATAATGCGGACTTGTTTGGAATGCCCATGAGCTTAAATTGTTCATTATGTACCATTTAAGCCCATGTCAGACTTTTCACATATTTCACAGTATTTTTATATTTTAAAAATTGTGTGGATTAATTAATAAAACTTTATGGAGGAGATTAATTTTTCACATTAACAGAAGATATCCCATAAAATCAAACCAATATATACTAAAGCTACCTGAAAACTGAGTTTGGTGGGATCAAATAAAATAAACAATTAAATAAATACAGTCAGGTCCATAAGTATTTGGACAGTGATACAATTTTCGTAATTTTGCCTCTGTACAACACCACAATGGATTTGAAATGAAGCAATCAAGATGCGATTGAAGTGTAGACTTTCAGTTTTAATTCAAGGAGTTTAACAAATATATTGCATTAACCGTTTAGGAATTACAGGCATTTTTTTACAGAGTCCCTCCATTTTCACAGGCTCAAAGGTAATTGGACAAACTAACATAATCATAAATATTAGGATTATTTTTGATACTTGGATGCAAATCCTTTGCAGTCAATGACTGCCTGAAGTCTGGAACCCATGGATATCACCAAATGCTTTGCCAGGCCTTTACTGCAGCTGCGTTCATTTGCTGCTTGTTTGTGTATCTTTCTTCATTACGTGAAAAGCATGCTCAATTGGGTTGAAGTCATAGGACATTTAAGAACATTTAATTTCTTTGCCTTGAGAAGCTCTTGGGATGCTTTTGCTGTATGTTTTGAATCATCATCCTATCAGTTTTGCCGCATTTGACTGAATCTGAGCAGAAAGTATAGCTCTATACACTTCAGAATTCATCCTGCTACGACTCATCAGCAGTCACATCATCAATAAACACCAGTGAGCCCGTTCCATTGGCAGCCATACATGCCCATGCCATAACACTGCCTCCACCATGTTTCACACATGATGTGGTATGCTTTGGAACATGAGCATCAGAACTAGTCAGGCTTTTTTAGAGTTTTTTTTAATTATTATTTTAAAGTCTAATCTGGCCTTTCTGTTCTTGAGTGTTACCAGTTGTATCCATCTTGAGGTAAACCATCTATATTTACATTCATGAAGGTGTTTCTTGATTGTAGACTTTGACAATGATACACCTACCTCCTCCAGAGTGTTCTTGACTTGGCTGGATGTTGTGAAGGGGTTTTCCAACAAGAAAAGAATTCTGTGATCCTCCACTTTAGTTGTCTTCTGTGTTTTTCCAGGCCTTTTGGTGTTTGCTGAGCTCGCCAGTGGATTCCTTCTTTTAAAGAATGCACCAAATTGTTGATTTGGCCATTCCTAAAGTTTCTGCTATCTCTCTGATAGGTCTGTTTTGTTTTTTCAGCCTAATAATGGCCTCCTTCACTTCTATCGACACTGCTTTGGGCAGCATATTGAAAGTTCCCATGAAATGCAAATTCAACACTTGGAATCAACTCCAGACCTTAATTTCTCATGAAATAACAAGGAATCAGGCCACACCTAGCCATGAAACTGCTTATCAGTCAATTCACTTCAATTCAATTCAATTTTATTTGTATAGCTCTTTTAACAATGGCCATTGTCACAAAACAGCTTTACAGAAATAAATATATTCAGGATCTAAATTTTAAATGTATGAATTTATCCCTAATGAGCAAGCCAGAGGCGACAGTGGCAAGGAAAAACTCCCTGAGATGATATGAGGAAGAAACCTTGAGAGGAACCAGACTCAAAAGGGAACCCATCCTCATCTGGGTGACACTGGATAGTGCGATTCTAAATAAATTACTTCTGTAACTGTGTACTACATGGACAAATAGTGCAATTGTGTAACCAGGAAATTCATGACAGTATTCATATGAGGTCTGTTTTGTTGAACCTATCCACTCTCTACTGATGGAGACCTGAGTGCAAAACTGCTTGTGGTAACTGCAGCCCACCACAGTAATCGCAGTCCCAACACAGCGCAACGCCATCACAGCACAACTGCCCATATGAACCGCAGTCCACAGTCCCCAAGCGACACCATCCCAGCAATCCCAATGATCGTCAGGCCGTCCATGTGGGGCCACCCCCAGCAGCAGCGAGTGATCTCCAACTGATGAAAACACCAACCAGAAGTAGGGCATCAGAATGGATCAGGCAGGTCCAGAGAGCAGAAGGGGTCAGGTTCACTGGTATCTCAGGAGTAGCATGTGTAGCTCGAAAGAGAGAGAGAGAGTGGGAGAGATTGTTAGGTAAGCTTTTTGCCCCGTAATGGTTAAGGACAATGTACTTTGCATGCGGAGTGCAAGCAGGGACTTCGGCAAGACTAGCTATGACAGCATAACTAAAAGGGAGAGCCATAAGGTAACACAGACATGATGGCTCGCTGGAACATAAAGCCACTCCACCGTCAACAAACCTGAGTTTACGTGTGATAATGGGGGGCGAGAGCGTCCAAACATCCCAGTTCACCACAGCACTCTATGCCTGTGAACCCTTCAGATATGCTCCTTTATCTAAGAAAAAACTATTCACAAAAGGCTTGACTAAACAAATATGTTTTCGGCCTAGACTTAAACACTGAGACTGTGTCTGAGCCCCGAACACTAACTGGAAGGCTGTTCCATAACTGCTTTGTAAGGGAAAGCTGTACCCCTTGCTGTAGCCTTCACTATTCGAGGTAACAACAAATAGCCTGCACCTTTTGATCGAAGTAGGCGTGGCAGATCATAAAAGACCAAAAGTTGACTCAGGTACTGTGGCGCGAGACCATTTAGTGCTTTATAGGTCAATAGTAGTATTTGATTGGGAGCAAATGCAGTGTGGATAAGATAAGGGTGATGTGGTCATATCTTCTGGTTCTAGTAAGGACTGTTGCAGCTGCATTCTGGACTAACTGGAGCTTGTTTATGCACCTACTGGAACAGCCAGACAGTAAGGCATTGCAGTAATCCAACCTAGAGGTAACAAAAGCATGAAATAATTTTTCTGCATCGAAATTGTCTGCAAAAGTAATTGTCCAATTACTTTTGAGCCTGTGAAAATGGAGGGACTCTGTAAAAAAAAATGGCTGTAATTCCTAAACGGTTAATGCAATATTTTTGTTAAACCCCATGAATTAAAGCTGAAAGTCTACACTTCAATCAAATCTTGACTGCTTCATTTCAAATCCATTGTGGTGGTGTACAGAGGCAAAATTATGAAAATTGTGTCGCTGTCCAAATACTTATGGACCTGACTGTATGTAAAAAAAATGAATAAATAAAGCTAAGCCTTTACTGACATAAATGCATGATACGACTTCACCATGAGACAATGAAACAGATGGTTTTAAATAGATAAACTAAACAGAAGGTAACTGAAAAGAAGGTGAACACAATAAGGACACACTAAGGCAATAAACCAATGACAAGATATGGGCGGAGACATGACTAGAATCAACACAAAACGAAACAAAGCAAAAAAAAAAAAAAAACGCGCTGGCAGCCACACAGCGAACACCAGAAAACATAATGCATGCCGGAGGGGTATTTACATAACAGTTATGAACAAATTCTAAATTCTTGGATTAAATGTTCTGAAGAGACTGCATGAGGGGCTCCCGCCCTCCACCCATACGGTCTTCTGCATTGTGGCAGTATAGCTGATCTTCTAACTACCTCTAAAAATGATAACATACTCTGAGAATGCAGTCAAGCAATAATTTAAAGTTAATTAATAATTATTAACTTTTGTACAGTAAGTGAAGAATAAAATGACAGGGTGAGCAGTTATAGCAAAATAATCAATGATGGTATGATGACACGCAAAATTGTGATATGAAGTGGTTAACCACCACGGAGTTGATTATTTTTAGGTAACCACACATCCCAAAGTTTCTTTTTTTGTTAATACGATTTTTTATTGATTAAATATTGACACTTCATGACACTTCTTTACATTAGAAAGAGCGGACTAATACCTGCCTGTGTTTTTCCTTGTAGCTGACACTACATCATAATTGTGTGGCTATAGAAAATTTATCAACACTTTCTGACCTATCAAATTTGAGAAACCAAAGGGGCCATGAATTGAATACACTTTATAGTTTTAAGTATATACACCAAAACACTGAAACCTTGAAACATCTTTCAGTGGAATAGGAATGAAATGTGATTATTTAAATATGATTGTCTCCCTTTCCACCATTTTGGACAATCAGACTAAAATGCTATAGCTTTACCTATGGTTGAGATATGTGCAAAAAAGAAACATCTTTCAGTTCAGGAAAGTTTGTAGTTTAAAGAACTATAGAAAGAAGAAGGGTCACCACACATATGCTATATACACTTACAATTATAAGCACATGATACTAAATGAAATGCCACAGCAGCAGCAGACTTGGAAAGTTCTTGACTACAGTTATATTTTCTTTGCTTAACTGAGTGTCATTTGCCATTGTTTGCTTCTGTACATTTTGGAATGACAGGTTTGTGCATCTGCTGCCTGTATTTATAATAATTTTATCCTTATCTGGCATACAGTGGGGTCCAAAAGTCTGAGACCATGTGAAAATGCTTCTATTTTGCATTATTTTTAATACAACATTAACTTAATACAACAATTTTTACAATAATTACAAATTATATTAACAACAACAACTTGAGTGAAAAGTAGAATCTTTGCAATATTTACATGAATTTCCAAGTTTCTTGCTATGTCCCTTTTTGCTTTAATGACAGTGTGCACTCGAGCTGGCATGGACTCCACAAGTTTGTGCAAAGCGTTATGATCCATTTTAGATCAAATCCATCAGAATGTCATCTGAACACATGCTTCAATAGAAGAGATTAGACATAAGGAAAATCTGACTTTTTGTACAAAGCAGTTAACATGGTCAATATCACATATTTGCTTACAGTACATTTAAATGGGGACCTAGAAATAGTGCAAAATCTTGAATATTAAATATTCAAGATATTGAACATTTAATTTCTTTGTTTTAAATATTTCAAAATTCTAAAACGTTCTGTTTATTTTCAATTTCAAATTAAAAAAAAAAAATCTCAGATTTTCAATGTGGTCTCAGACTTTTGGACCCCACTGTAGGTTACATTATTTGCTTATTGGTACATACATCATATACAGTAAAAATACAGAGAAAACCCAGTGTCAAGCAAGTGCACTTAATGTATTGATCAGAAATACCCAATATCAGCCAGTAGCTGGTGATTTTGATAGAGAATGAAATTTATTTTCATAGAGATAAAACTGTTAAATATGTGCTTTAGTTTTATTTATAGGTTTATCAGTTGCATGCCTGTGACTGGTATTGACATTCACAGTCACTCTGTTCTTCACAATCAAGTTTAATCAAGTTACAAAATCTGACTTAAAGGTTAGTGATTGTTCCTTAAATTATACAGTCTAGCCTGATCTGGTCACGTACTGTTAATGTCAGTTTTAACTTATAACAGTTTTAACTTATACCTTCATGTACATCTTCATCACAATTCATCACTTTATCACAATCAGGTGCTATCTAGGATGGATTGGTGCAAATATTAAACTTCAAATAGTTTGGAACATGCTACATAAAAACTAGCAGTTTTTATTGTTGAATGCTTGATTGTTTTGTCATTGTATGATATGGCCGTTTGAGACTAACTAGGCTGCTGCCATGGAGCCGTTCATGCGCATATATGACCTACGACTTGTCTCATCAATTCACTAGGCTAGTGAACTGAAGGTAGTTATATGATTGGAGTATAAGGAGAGAGATGTCTATGTATGTGTATTATAATGCTAGAAAAATATACATGATTGTGCCTTGGTATGGTTTTATAATAATGGTAATAATGGTCTACATTTTCTTATATAAGTAGTAACTTCATAAGATAGTAACTGACCCTTATTCTCAAATGAAAGAAGGTAAGTACCATCTCCTTTTCTGTTATCTACATTCCACTTCTAGTGTGCCGTAAGGGAAGTCTTTGGTGTTGTTGAAAAGCCTATTTTTAACTTAGTATTGAAATCTCTGCGAAAGAAACAAAAATACTGGGGTTGGGGCCAGACTTGATCCATTGCCTCTTTGGCTGTGTTTGAATTCATCTTAGACTCCTATCAATCACATATATTTTCTCAAATAAGGTAAATTTTGTGTGGAAGGCTGCATATTCTTCTGCCTCAAGTGAATCATAGAAGAAGAAAGTGTGGACTGCCCACAGAAAACCTGCACTAGGCCAGTGTGGGTAAAATAGGTATTGGCCCAATGTGGGCCAGCCCACGGTCATCACACATGGAATTTGTGTGGGCATGCCAAAGTGGGGGCTGCCCACAGAAAACCTGCTTTGGGCCAATGTGGAATATGTATGGGTTGGCCTTAGCCTGCAGTGGCTCCGCATGGGCTTTGTGTGGGCTTGCTAAAGTTTGGGCTGCCCACAGAAAACCTGCATTGGACCAGTATGGTAGGTATTTGTAAAATAGGTAAAATAGGTACTGGCCCGGTG
>CM040455.1:6114652-6143658 GCA_022758105.1 Pangasianodon gigas | reverse complement strand
TGGAAAATGACATGCCATTAATAAAAAAAATGTCAGTGAATTTTTTTGATGTATGTTTCACAAAGCCAGAATGTTAAGCTATTGAACAAAACCTTTTTTGTGTCATATCTGTGATTTGTTTGTTTGCTTTAAAGTAAAAAAGCTGGATGAATATCCTCTAAGTGTGGTGATTCCATAATTTTTGCCAGGGGTTGTAGAGCTACTGCCTCTTCCATGTTGCCTCAGTCACACAATCCCATAGATTTTATCATAGCTCTGCTGGCATCTAAAGGATTAATGATCATTTTAGTAATCCTTAACTGGTTGTTGACTGCCTGTTGCTTAGTCCAGCTACCTATACTCCCCAGGGCCATGGGGGTTGGGGTATGAAATAAGAGATGCATTAAATTTTATTTGTATAGCACTTTTAACAATGGACATAAAGCATTTTTATGAATATAAATATATAAATTCCAGATATAAATTTTAAGTTTATAAATTTATCCCTAATGAGCAAACCAGAGGCAACAGTGGCGAGGTAAAACTCCCTGAGACGATATGAGGAAGAAACCTTGAGAGTAACCAGTCTCAAAAGGGAACACATCCTCATCTGAGTGACACTGGATAGTGCGATCGTAAATAATTTCCCTTCTATAACTGTATACCATATAGTCAAAAAGTGCAATTGTGTAACCAGGAGCTTATGAGCTTTTGAGCAAATTATGAATATGAGCATCAGAGTCATTTCTGAATTCATTATAATTTTAACTTGAAGTCTATTTTGTTGAAGTTATCAATTGTTCAATGATGGAGACTTGAGTGCAAAACTTTTCATAGCAATTGCAGTCCTATGGCTTCCAAGGAAGAACATCCACAATCATCTTTATGGTTTTTATAAGGTACCATGTGGGGCCATCCCCAGCTGCAGTGAGTGATTTTCAGGTGATGAGAACTCCAACCAGAAGTTGGGCATCAGTATGGGTCAGGCAAGTCTGGAGATCAGAAGGGGTCAGGATCACTGCTATCTCAGGAATAGCATGTGTAGCTTGACACACACAAACACACACACACACACACACACACAGAGAGAGAGAGAGAGAGAGAGAGAGAGAGAGAGAAACAGATTATTAGGTAGGCTCATTGTCACTTTATGGTTGAAGACAATGTACCTTGTGTGCAGAGTGCATTCAGGGACTCCAGCAATACTAGCAATGACAGTATAACTAAAAGGGAGAGCCAGAAGGTAACGCAGACATGAGGGTGCCCTGGGACATAAAGAAGCCAGCCACTCCACTGTCAACAAACCTGAGTGAATATGTGAGAGTAGGCGGGTTGGGGTTTGGGGCGCGCGACAGCATCCAAACATCCCAGTTCACCAAAACACTCTATGTCCTTGAGCTCTCCAGATCTGCTCCTTTACCTAAGAAAAAACTATTAATAAAAGGTTTGACTAAACAAATATGTTTTCAGCCTAGACTTTAACACTGAAACTGTGTCTGAGTACCGAACAGTAATTGGAAGGCTGTTCCATAATTGTAGGGCTTTGTAAGACAAAGCTCTGCCCCCTGCTGTAGCCTTCACTATTCGAGGTACCAACAAAGGGCCTGCACCTTTTGATCAAAGTAGGTGTGGTGGATCATAAAAGACCAGAAGTTCACTCAGGCACTGCGGCGTGAGACCATTCAGTGCTTCAGTGGTCAATAGTAGTATTTTATAATTAATGCAAAAATTGATCAGGAGCCAATGCAATGTGGATAAGATAGGGGTGATGTGGTCATATCCTCTGGGTCTAGTAAGGACTCTGGCTGCTGCATTGTGGACTTACTGGAGTTTGTTTATTCACCTACTGGAACATCCACGCAGCAAGTAACAAAAGCATGAACTAGTATATCCGCATCATGTAGTGACATTATATTTCTTATCTTAGCAATATTTCTGAGATGAAAGAAGGCTATCCTAGTGATATTATCTACATGAGTTTCCAATGAAAGTCTCGAGTCAAAAATCACACCAAAGTCTTTTACTGCTGTACATGATGTAACCGAAAGACCATCCAGAATTACTGTGTAATCAGAAGGCTTACTTCTAGCCGCATGTGGTCCGAGTACAAGTACTTCTGTCTTGTCAGAATTAAGTAGAAGGAAGTTAATAAGCATCCAGTGTCTAATGTCCTTTACACACCATACCACACAACTGTGTGTCATCAGCATAATAGTGGAAGCTAATACCATGGTTAAGAATAATTTTACCCAGAGTTAGCATTTATAGAGAAAAAGGCAGTGGGCCTAAAACAGGAGCTTGTGAAACACCAAAAGTATGCATGTACCTTAGTATGCATAGAGATGCAATGAGACACAACCCTGATCAGAGGTCAATAGTAGGTCATTTACCACTTTAACCAGTGCTGTCTCTGTGCTATGCTGAAGCCTAAAATCCTGACTGATAGATTTCATGAATTTTATTCTTATGTAGGTATGAGCATAACTGCTGTGCTACAACCTTTTCTAGCATCTTGAAGATAAAGAGGAGGTTTGATATTGGCCTATAGTTGGACAGCTGACAGGGGTGGAGGTCAGGTTTTTAAATCAGGGGTTTGATAACTGCTAGTTGAATGGATTTAGGTACATAGCCAGAGCTATGTAGAAGTTCAATTGCTTCTGGTAGTATCCGTTTGACAAAATATGTAGGTAAGGAATCTAAATTGTTGAAATTATTTAAATTTAAATTGATTTAAATTGATATTTAAATCAATTAGTGAAATTATTTCAGTCTCTCGAAGGGGAGGAAAACATTCTAATCACTGATAAGATAAGGTTATATTGTCATCTACATGGTCAGTTATCAAATTGTCTGGCTTTAAAATAATAGTCTGAATTTTTTTGCCTAATATTTTCAATTTTGTGATTGAAAACATTCATGACGTTATCGCTACTACATATTGATGGTGTTCATGCTTCTCTGGTGGTCTTATTCTTAGTTAAATTTGCTACAGTATTAAATAAGAATCTAAGATTATTTTTCTGTTATTAGGGTGGAAAGACATGTTGATCTGGCAACACTAAGACCTGAGTGATGCAGCTAGCAAACGGTCAGTTTAGCCTGGTTTTCTGCACCTGGCTATGGTTCTGGATTGACATTGATTAACTAGGCCTGTTCTAAGTCTATAAGCTATGCTGCAAGAAATGAGAGCAGCACCTTCCCCAGTGGGATGGACAGCCTTGCCCTTGTAATGGCGAGCCTCCAGTCTGCATACAAAATCACTGCACACTCCTCTCACAGCTGCCACCTAGGTTCTGAAGGGACAGTGCCACTTCAGCACCAATGTTGTGGATAGCAAACGAGCCCATGGCTACGGGGCAGGGCAGCAAAACAGAGCACGGCTAATAATGAAAAAAAAAACAATAATGACAGTGGCCGCTCCTGGAGAAACCAGGGGAGTATAAAAGGACGCATTCGGCGCAGCAGGGTGAACACCTTTTGTCTCTGCAACTATGCAGATCTATTTCTCTCTCTCCCTGCCAGAGTCTGAAAACAGCACCGAACACAGTCCTCCCCCTCTGCGCCATGTCGAGGAATTCCTGTGGGAAGCCACCAAAACTCTCGATGCCACCACTCCCCACTGGCCGCCTGCATCCCCATGCCTGGCTGGCAACGATGCACCTCCCCAGCGCCTTAGTGCGACCCACAGCCCAGAAAGCCATCCTGGTAGCAGTGGGGAAGGGAGAGCCCCAAAGAACTGCCCTGCCTACACCTTGCCACCAGAGCCAGACTCACCCCCCCCCATGGGCCAACAATCCCTGGTTAGTCAGCTGCACCATCCATGCACATTCACAACCGCATCCCCCAACTGTCACTGTGGAGGTAGACAGAACACCCACCTGGGGCCTGCAAGAACCTTGCAGAAGCTAAGGGACCAGGTATTGAAGCTGAGGAGCAAAACCTCTGCCAGCGGTGCCCCCACTGCCAGCGCACCTCAACCAAAAAGCCCATGCCCACCCTGCTCATCCCGCTCCTCATAATTGGCATGCCCTTGGAAAGGGTGGGCATGGACCTCATAAGACCACTCCCAAAGTCTGCCTGGGGCTACGAGTACATCCTTGTCATTGTGGACTTCGCCACCCAGTACCCCTAGGTGGTCCCTCTCCGGAAAGCCACCTCCCGGAACATCGCCAGGGTGCTCCTCTTCAGCTGTGTGGGGATCCTGAAGGACCTTCTAACTGACCAAGGTATGCCCTTTGTATCTAAACTAATGTCAGATCTCTGCCAGCTGTTGCAGGTCAAACATCTCAGGACGTCTGTCTATGACCTACAAACTGATGGCCTGGTTGAGAGGTTCAACCAGACACTCAAGAGAATGCTGCGGATGGTGGTAGATGAGGAAGGAACCGGAACTTCTCCTGCCCTATGTCCTGTTCGCCGTGTGAGAGACGCCTAAGGAGAAGACCCCGAGGGCTGCTGGATGTGGCCAAAGAGGCATGGGAGGAACGGCTGTCACCATTCCGCACAGTAATCAAGTACATCCAGCACATGCAGCTCAACCTAGTGGTGCTGATTGTAAAGCAGCACATGGAGAATGCACAGGCTGAATGCTCCTCCTAATCCCAAGCACTAACTACAAGTTCCTTTCTACAAATTCACAGTCCTCGAACGGGTGGGCCCTGCAACAGCCAGTTAAGCAGAATGACACACAATTATACCATGTCAGCTTGCTAAAAAAAATGGATCAAGCTTGTCCCTCATTGGCTGCTTTTGTTGATGTGCCCTCAGTTCCTCCAGAGCATACTTTGGTCCAGAATGGGATTGACCTGACCCCCCCCCCAAAGCAACTGGACCTGACCGAGCTGATAGACCAGTTCACTGACGTGTCCTCAGCAGTCCCTGGAATGACACACCTGGTCCAGCATGAAATAAAGACCCCACCAGAGTTGTGGTTAGACACCGACCCTACCATGTCCCTGAAGCCTAAGTCTAAGGCTATTGAGGAGATGGTGAGCAAGACGCTATGGGACGGCATCATCAAAAAGTCTGCCAACCCCTGACAGAAGTCTCAGGCTGTGCAATGACTTCCGGAAGCTGAACCAGGTTTCAGACTTCGACAGCTACCCCCTCCCAGGGTGGATGACCTGGTGGAGCGCTTGGGGAGAGCCCAATTCATTTTCAAACTATACCTTACAAAAGGGTATTGGCAGGTAGCCTTCACCCCAGAAGCCAAGCCCAAAACTGTGTTTAGTACCTCCAGCAGCCACTGGCAGTCCCGGGTTCTCCCCTTCAGGCTCCACGGAACACCCGTGACATTCCAACGCCATGTTCATCGTCCCGCGTCTCCATTCACAGGTTGCAGCAGCCTACCTGGATGATGTCGTCGTCCAGTCCACCATGTAGTCGGACCATCTACATTACCTCAGGGAGGTCCTGGGGGCAGCTCTGGAAGGCCAGGCTGATGGCCAACCCACGAAAATGCCATCTGAGGCTGACTGAGGCACAGTACCTGGGGTAGCGCATTGGCCGAGGTATACTGAAGCCACAAGAGAAGAAGATAGAGGTGGTAAAAGGGTACCCACGTCCCATCACCAAACGACAGGTGCCCAGTATTGTACGTGAGCAGAGGAGTATCCAGTATTGTATGTGAGCAGAAAACTGATACCTGCTAAATGGCGGTAAGCCGCCGTAGAACGAGAAGCCCTGGCCATAAAGTGGGCCATCGAGGAACTCAGCTACTACCTCGCAGGCTGACACTTCACCCTGGTCAAAGAGCAGGCCAAGGACACCAATGCACGGGTAACTCGATGGTTTCTCTCAATGCAGAACTTCTCATTTTAGGTTCAACACTGAGTGGGGGCCCACCATGGCAATGCCATTGACCTTTCACAGAGGTAAAGTCTCTGGGCACAAATACTGCTGGCAGTAGGCTTGGAGCTGGGGGGGGGGGGTACTGTGATGGCGGGCCTCCAGCCCGCAAACAAAAACCACGCTCCTCGCACAGCTGCCGCCTGGGTGTTGAACGGACAGCGCCACTTCAGCACCATTGTTGTGGATAGCAAGTGAGTGCATGGCTATGGGGCGGGGCAGCAAAACAGAGCATGGCTGGCCGCCAATAATGACAGCAGCCACTCCTCACCCTCCTGGAGAAACCAGGGGAGTATAAAAGGATGCAGCAGGCACAGAAAGGTGAACACATTGTCTCCACAATTATGTGTCTCCACAATTATGCTGATCTGTTTCTCTCTCTCTGCCAGATTCTGACAACAGCACTGAAGACAACGCTCCCCCTCTGCGCTGTGTTGAGATCACGCACCCTTGACGCCTGTGTGAGGCTGCCAAACCTCTCGACGCTGCCACTCCCCGCTGGCTGCTAGCATAGCCGTGCCTGGCCAGCAACGACGCACATCCCCAGCACCTCACTGTGACAAATGGCCCAGAAAGCCAGCCATCCTCACTATCCCTCCACCTACCACCTATTTTTTACACACTTTTAAAAAAATAAAAGGAACACTTTTGTTCGCACTAATTCTGCCTCTTTTGTCTGTGTTCTGTCTGCCGCAGCTGGCACACCCTCAAAACTACTCCAATTATCTATAAAGCCTATAACCTGCTGTAAGCTAGATCGCCACACCTCACTGGGATGGGACTAGAGCATATTACTGCATCAGACATCACCTTCACTAATTTACACACCTCTTCAATGTTACTCAATGTAACCTCTGACTGATGAAGGCATATATCATTAGCTCTTCTGTGAAAAACTACCTTTGAAAACCTATGATTGCCTAAGACCCTAAGATTACCTACTATTTCCGGTGCCCTGGCTGCCGGTATGCACGTAACTCATGCTGCTGGTGACCCTATAGGCCTAGCTAAATTCACGTGCCATAAGATAGAGTCTCTTATAACCAGAGCTCTTTCAGGTTTCTCAGCTGGCGTTTCACTGAGGATAGCAAACCTGTTAGACATGTGAAGCGGAGAGGAGCGGTGCTCCCGTGGGCAAGCCTTAGCGTTATCTTTGGCTTTGCGATTATGCTGCAGTCACCCATCCACTGCCCAAAGTGAGGGCTCTAATGCAGGAGTTGGGGGATTGCTAACTCTGCCTAGGGTATCCAGATTTTCCCCTACAGAAACTATGCTGCTCTTACTCTCGCTAACCTGCTCAAGAGTCTGGATGCACACCTCTAATGCTGCAATGTCAGAGAGCTAACTAATATTCACTTATCACATATAAAGCTACTACTAACAATGGAGGAAGAATGACTAAACTAAACACACAGAACAAGCAAAAGTATTCTTCAAGAAAATGAAAATGTGGCAGAAAAGTAAGGTGAAAATTATTGATAAAAACAGAAAAAACAGTATAGTTCAAATGCAGACAGCGGCAAGAAACTCCTGGAAAACGATTCCTGGCATAGTAGTGTACATAAACAGGTAAAGTGTAGTGTGCAGTGATGTAGTGCAGTCTGTATACTACCCTACATGATGATAATGTGCAATGTGCAATTAGCAATTAATATCAGACTAGTGCAGTGTGCAGTTATTCAGCAGTTTTATGTGTTTGTGGGAAGAAACCATCTCTGAGTCTGCTTGTGTGCATCCCAATACTGAAGCAGTGTCTGCTACTAGACTGTAGAGTGAAAAGGCAGTGGTTAGGGTGGTTGGTGTCTTTGATAGTCCTCCAGGCCCTCAGGCACCAGCTGATGTTAATTTTCCTTTTGGGAGGCAACCTCACCTCTATTGATGTGCTGGTTAGTTTGTACAGCTCTCTGCAGTTCCCAAACCAGTGGGTAATGCTACCAGTTACGATGCTTTTGATGGTGCAGTTATAGAACGACCTTAGGATTCTGGGTCTCAGACAGAACTCCTTATGTGAGATCCATGGTGATTTAAAGCTGCTGATCATTTTCTACTGTAGCTCTTCTGCAGTATTTGTTCTTGTACTTACAATGTGTACTTGTATGTATACTGGAAAGGGAATAGTCTACTTCTGTGATTATTATGATTAGAGATTTTGAAAAATTAACACAAATGAGGGTAAGATTAAAGTATTTACTCTAAACAAGGTCCTCTGTACTTTGTCCATATTTATGAACTTGACGTTAAATTGAAATGATGTTAGGGACACTTATACTAAAATATTGAAAAATTAACATTGCTTTTTGCTTTCCCTTACAGTCTAAATTATAGTGGCGTGTGTTTGGCTTCAGATGCTCAGTTCAGTGATTTTTTGGATGGCATGGGCCCAGCACAGTTTGTGGGCAGACAGACATTGGCCACAACCTCAATGGGTAAGTTTATAATGTCCTTTAATTGTGATACTTACAATTATATCCCATCGATCAACATTAACTTTGCATTTACATTAATCCATATGGAAGACAGGTTCTCTTAAAGCATCTTACAAATAAAGGCAGAATCTAACATACACTATTTGGCCAACAGTTTGTGGACACCTGACCATCACAACCATAAGTGGGTCTTCCTCAAACTGTTGCCACAAAGTTTAAATTATACAGTTGTATAGTCTTCTGTGCTGTAGCATTACAACTTCCCTTCACTGGGAACTAAGATGTCTAGCCCAAACATGTTCCAGCATGACAATGCCCCTGTGCAAAAGTGAGGTCCATGAAGACATGGTTTGCCAAGGTTGGAGTGGAAGAACTCAAGTTGCCTGCACAGGGCCCTGACCTCAACCCCATTGAACAATTTGAGATTAATTGGAACACTGACTGCACCCCAGGCCTTCTCGTCTGACATCTGTGCCTGACCACGCTAATGCTCTTGTAGTTGAAGGGGCAAATCCCCACAGTCATGCTCCTAAATCTAGTGGAAAGCCTTCCCAGAAGAGTGCAGGTTATTATAACAGCAAAGGGGGAACTACATCTGAAATGGGATGTTCAAAAAAGCACAAAAGTGTGTTGGTCAGGTGTCCACAGATGTTTTGGCCATATAGTGTATATAGCTGTTAAAGGAACCACTACAAGTCTAAGTTTGCACACACACACACACACACACACACACACAGAAAGAGGCAGAGCAGCAACTAAACCCAATGGTAAGAGTAAATACTAATATTTAAAAGTGCTACAAATACTAGTCATAAAAACAGTCAAAATATGAATGTCATAATGTTATATGTTGAAACTGTGTAACTGAATGCAAAGTAATATACACATTAACAGCAACAATGCATATCAATCACCTCAACAGCACAGCAAAAGAGAATACACCTAGATAGACACATGATCAGAAGGAGACTGCAGTCTTTGGCACTCAAGTGTCTTTATACAGTGTATTTATGTGTGTGCATTTTAGGTGATGTGGAGATTGGGCTGATGGAAAGGAATGGACAGCTGGAGGTTGAGATCATTAAAGCTAGAGGACTCATCATGAAACCTGGCTCCAGAGGACCTCCAGGTGACTCATCTATCAAAAACAAATTTCTGCTTTCTATTTAAGAAAATTTCAGCATTTTTGTTGAAAGGATAGAGGGAAATATTGTCTACGTAAGAATTATTATATGGACTTTAAGAAAAGCTTAAATCACCATTTTGCATTCACTTTAACCATTAATTACTTTTCATACAAGTTCTTAAGTAAATCCTTTTGCATTTGCATTCATGAAACAATGTCTTGTGGGAGTAAATGACCATGGTATAGTAGGTTAGGAACTTTCCTTTGTGAGTATTTATCTGTGATAATATGTAAAAATGTATTGTGAGTCTCTAAAGCAGACATATTCAAACTTTTTCCCCATGAGCCCCACTTCACAGTTTCTTTAAGATCTTGAACACCCCCCCACCCTAAGAAACCTTGGAAAACCATAACAAACCTTGTCAAATTTATTATAATTATTGCCTATTATTAACTGAAAAATAAAATGAAATAAAACAAACCACACTCTTATAATAGAGCAGAAAGGGGTGGTAAATGCACATAGTACATTTTCAAACACATAGTACATTTTCAATATAATTCTTTTACAAATCATTTGTCAATTGGTCTAATGTAATGAAATATAATGGTTTCTGACTGTTGTAGAAGAGCAAAGCAAAAAACCAGCATTTTAAATCACTGTCCAATTATTACCCTAAAATAATTTGTAAAGTGTTACATTTGAAAGTTCATTGTAGGCCTATTCAATTTTTTCCCTGTTTCTTGTTCTTATTCCATTTTTCTATTTTTA
Source organism: Pangasianodon gigas (assembly GCA_022758105.1). NCBI lineage: Eukaryota > Metazoa > Chordata > Actinopteri > Siluriformes > Pangasiidae > Pangasianodon > Pangasianodon gigas. The sequence goes on along the minus strand of CM040455.1, from coordinate 6,133,508 downwards.
GCTGAAATATTTTGGTGGCATCCCAAATAAACAGTACAGTTAAAAGATGTTATATACTTACTGTATTCAGTGATAGCTAAACATCTGCACAACTGTCATTATTCAGTCATTATGGATTCACATGTTGAGTGACTCATTGGACTTTTATTAGGGGAAGAATTAAGATTTTTGGCATATTTTTGCTTTCAGTTGTTAAAATGTGAAGATCCTACCAAAATGTGTAATAGTTGGCACATTTTTTTTTAATGTTCCATCTCACCCATGCCCCCTTACAATTCTGCCCCACAGTTTGAATACCTCTGCCCTAAAGCCTTGTGTAACTCACACTTACAATTATTTCATATTTTTAGCGGCATACATAAAAGTGTACCTTCTGGAGAATGGTGTATGCATAGCCAAAAAGAAGACGAAGTCTGTTCGGAAGTCACTGGATCCTCTTTACAACCAGGTCCTTGTATTCTCTGAGAGACCACAGGGAAAGGTTGTGCAGGTAACCAATATAAAAATGTGTGTGACATTATAGTAGGGATTTTACAATGAGAAAAAAAATTATGTATTTATTAACCAAAGTGTATCTGAAACTGAGATTTTAAACCAGTTGATGTTACAAAAAAGCAGGTTACATTAAATGAGTTTCTAAGTAGTCTTACTTCACTGTTACTATAGCATTAATTAGCAATGATAAAAGTGATGTCATTAATGTTACGTCTATTTCTGAAGTGTCTCACTACGAGAAATGAGAAACACTTATTCCTGATGGCAAAAAGATCCTCAATGAAAAATTAACAAATCTTTTCTTAGTTTCCCCAGTGAAAGTTTATTGCATCTCTTGAATGAAATAGAATAAACATGATGCACTTGAAGTGAGAGCACTGATTAAAAATCAAAAAGATCCCCCAGGGCCTGTGACTTAGCAGCTCTGTTAGTAAACTTGAAGTTTGTATGTAGTGAATCCTTACAAATGTTTGGATAAAAAAGGGGTATTCAAACTAGTAAGAAAAAAGAAAAAATATAGTTGCAAGCGGCCATTATTGGGGTCTGAGCACATTCAGCAAGATCGCCCCCAGTGCCCAGTTCTGCCTAGTTACATAGAACAATAAAGATTCCATGGATAAACATTATTTAATAAGTATGAAATGTTTGAAATTGTATGAAATGGTGAATTGGCTGAAAGCAGCCATGTTTTTGAAGTAACCCTATAGAAATTAAAATCCAGTTACAGATTAGCAGAACAATTCAGAACACCAACTTTCAGTTCAATCAGACTTTTGGTTCCTATGAAACAGCTATTTGAACTTAACTCTGCCCTCCTGTCAACATCCATACCCCAAACTTTGCACCTCTTCAGAACATTGGCCTGAAGGTACCTTTCAAGTTTCATGTGGATCCATGCAACCAGTCCTCAGTTACAGCTGTTTAGGTAAATCAAGCTCTGCCCCACTTGAATTGACTGGTATGTGAGGGCAATGTTGTTTGCAAATCTCAAGATGTTTTTGATAATTCTTATTAGACTCTGTCGAATAATTTGACACCAATTTTGGAAAAATAGGACAAAAAATCCTAGGACTAGTTTGCAAAAATATATTTAGCATATTATGCAAATTTTCATAAATTTCAGTGGGTGTGGCTAAATGATCCAAGAGGAATTTTTTTATTTTTATGTATTCAGCCAAAGGATTTCAAGGAAAAGGAAATTCACTATTAACCTTTTCCAGAGATATACTTGTTTTTGTGTGAAAAACCATGAACAGTACACACCAGTGGCCAGTTTGAGTAAATTGCATGGCTTACTAGTCCTATAGTTATAATGTATAGTTCTATACCTTTCAAGTTTTTTGTGAAACCATGCAAGCAATCATGAGTTAGAGCTGTATGTGTAAATTAGTCTCCACCTCCTTAGAATTGATTTAAGTATGGTGGCCATATTGTTTATAAATGTCAGCATATTTTTGATAATTATTGAGGTTCACACACACCTGAGTATTTTGACATCAAGATTTTGAAGATTGGCCAAAAATCCCCAGTTTGCAAAAGTAGGTTTCGGATATTATGCAAATCATCACAAATTTCTTTAGGAGGAGATAATTGGTCAAAAGGGGAGTTTTGTCTTTTAGAATTTGAAAAATTTCTAGGGATATACTTAAATTTGTGTGCACAAAAATGAATAGTGCCCCAAGTGGCCAATTTGAGTAAGATTGCATCAGATAGTAGTGGTTCCCTACCCAAACCCATTCAAGTTTCATGACAAAAGGTCAGTGTTAACCCTATTAAATGCCCTTTGAAACCTGTTTGCCTGAGGCCAGACAGGTTTTTTAAGTATTTATCATCATCAAAGGTCCACTCACAGATTAGCTCAGATATGTACTCTACCAAATTTCAGCTCAATAGGACTTATGGTTCCTGAGAAACAGCCATTTGAATCTAGCCCAGCACAGCCCCCATGTATGACCATGCCCCAGACTTTGTGTATGACCTCAGAATTGTTTCCTGTATATACCTTTCAAGTTTTGTGCAAATCCATGCAACTAATCATGAGTTAAAGCTGTCTGAATAAACTAGGCTCCACCTTATAAAAACTGCATGTGACGGCTATATTGTTTATAAATGTCAACATGTTTTTGATAATTATTGAGGGTCACAATCTCCAGTAGTAAAGGTCGACACCAATTTTTTGAAGATAGGCCAAAAAATCTTAGGATTAGCTTGAAAAAATAGGTTTCACATATTATGCACATTGTCACAAATTTGAGTGGGCAATTCAATTTTACTTATATAGCGCTTTTAACAATGGACATTGTCACAATGCAGCTTTACAGAAAGTCCTGATATAAAATTTGAAATTTATTTTGGGGAGTGGGGGGATGTGACAGCATCGAAACATTCCAGTTTACCAAAACACTGTTTGTGCATGAACCTTCCTGATCTGTGCCTTTACCTAAGAAAAAAGCTATTAACAAAGGCTTGGCTAAACAAATAGGTTTTCAGCCTAGACGTAAGGACTGAGACTGTGTCTGAGTCCTGACCACTAATTGGAAAGCTGTTCCATAACCGGTGGGGCTTTGTAAGAAAGTTCTGCCCCCTGTTGTAGCCTTCATTATTCGATGTATTCTTACACTTTTGATCGAAGCAGGTGTGGCGGATCATAAAAGACCAAACGTTCACTTAGGTACTGTGGCGCGAGACCACAAGTAGCAAAAGTAGCATTGTATTGTATTGTATTATAATCAATGTGAAATTTTACTGGGAGCAAATGCAGTGTGAATAAGATAGGGGTGATGTGGTCATATTTTCTGGTTCTAGTAAGGACACTGGCTGCTGCATTCTGGACTAACTGGAGCTTGTTTATGCACCTACTGGAACATCCAGAAAACAAGGCATTACAATAGTCCAACCTAGAGGTAACAAAAAGCATTAACTAGTTTTTCTGCATCATGTAGTGACATAATATTTCTTTTCATAGGAATATTTCTGAGATGAACAAAGGCTATCCTAGTAATATTATCTACAGTAGGGCATCGAATGAGAGACTGGAGTCAATAATCACACCAAGGTCTTTTACTGCTGCACAGTTGCAACTGAAAGGCCATCCAGAGTTACTATGTAATCAGAAAGCTTACTTCTAGCTGCCTGTGATCCTAGAAGAAGTAGTTCTAGGTACTTTGAGGAAGAGATAAATTTGTAAATTTATAAGTTTAAAACTTATATCCTGAATTTATATATTCTGGAAAGCTGCTTTGTGACAATGTCCACTGTTAAAAGCACTATACAAATAAAACTGAATTGAATTGAATTCTGACCAAGGCATCCAGTGTCTTTTGTCCTTTACAGGTTCCTCATCAGCATAAAAATGGAAGCTAATACCATGTTTATGAATAATTATACCCAGAGGTAGCATATAAAGAGAAAAGGGCAGTGGGCCTAGAACAGAGCCTTGTGGAACACCAAACTTTAATATGCATAGAGAAGTCACCATTTACATCTACAAACTGATACCAATTGGTCAAAAAAGACCTGAGCCAGGAGAGGGCCATTGCCTTAAATCTAACAGCATTTTATAGTCTATCTAGAAGGATATGATGATATATGGTGTCAAAAGCTGCACTATGGTCAAGCAACACAAACAATCAGACACAATCCTGATCGGAGGCCAGTAGTAGGTCATTTACCACTTTAACTAGTGCGGTGTCAGTACTGCTATGAGACCTAAATCCTGACTGATAGATTTCATGAATGTTATTCCTATGCTTCCTATGCAAGTATGCTTTGCTACAACTTTTTCTATGATCTTAGAGGTAAAGAGAAACCTTGATATTGGCCTATAGTTGGATAGTTGACAAGGGTTGAGGTCAGGCTTTTTGATTTTTTAAGGGGTTTGATAACTGCTAGTTTAAAAGATTTAGGTACATAGCCAGTGCTAAGGGAAGAATTGATTGTTTTTATAGGAGTTCAATAGTGTCTGGTAGTATCTGTTTGAAGAAATATGTAGTTAAGAGATCTAGTATACAAGTTGATGATTTTGATGAGGAAATTAGTGAAATTAGTTGAGCATCTTGAAGTGGAGTTCTAATCTCTGATCTGATGTAGTTATAGTGTGGACTACATGGTCAGTTATCAACTTGTCTGGCTATAAATTAAGAGTCTGAATTTTTGCCTATATTTTAATTTTTTTTTTCATTAAAAAAGTACTATTATACTTCTAAAGCACTACTAACTACTGATGGTGTGTATGCTTCTGTGGTAGTCTTGTTTCTAGTTAATTTTGCTTCAGTATTAAATAAGAATCTAGGATTATTTTTATCTTCTTCTTTTATTTATTTATTTTTTTTTACCTTCTTTCTTCTTTAAGAGTTTTTCTATAGCTAAGAAGGCTCTCCTTCCATGCAATTTGGAATACTACCAATTTAGTTTGACACCATTTACATTCTGATTTTCGAGTGGTATGTTTCAAGGTGCATGTGTGATCGTTATACCAGGGTACTAGTATTTTTTTTTAAATGGGGCTACATTATCCAGAGTGTAGTGGAATGTTGACTATAAGCATTCAGTCACCTGATCAAGTTCTGAGGGGTCAGACGGTGATCCAATCAAAGGTGCATATATTATGACTCAGACACATTTTAAATGAGATGAGGTAATGATCTAAGATAGCTTCAGACTGGGGTAGTGTGACAATATTTTCTAGATTTAATCCAAATGTTAGTATTAAATAAAAGAGAGTGTCGACTGTTATGAGTGGGTCCTATTATGTTTTGATTAATCCCTACTGAATCTAGAATGGACACAACCAGTGTTCTCAGTGGGTCTTGTGGATTATCAAAATGAATATTAAAGTCTCCAGAAACAACCAAATTTGAGATGACATCCACAAATTCATGAAGAAATTCAGAATATGGCCCTGGGGGTCTATAAATTATAATAATTAGTGGAAATGACTGGGTAGAACTTCAAATGCATCAAATTCATATCCAGGTTTTTGTGTGATGCCTAGAATATAATTATAAACAAGTGCAACACCTCCTCTGCCAGTTAGATGAGGGTGAGGTATATCAAGGTATCCAGGAGGACTAGCATAATTTAATGCTACATATCATTTGATTTAATCCTTCCAATTAGTTTCATTTACAATAAGCACTTTAGATGTAAGAGATCTAATGTTTAACAGTCCTAGCTTCAGATCAAAGGTGCTGGCTGTTAATTAGGCTACTAAAACAAACTTTCTGAGCTTTTCTACATTTTTCTTTAGCTCAGGAAACAGACACTCAATATAGTGGAACCTGAGTGACGACTCAGGGCAGCTAGTAGATGGTTGGTTTAACCTGCTTGTCTGCTCCCTGGCCTTGGTTCTGGATTGTCATTGATTATCTAGGCCTGTTCTAAGACTATGAGCTATGGTCCAAGAAATGAGTGCAGCACCAACCCAAGGATTGATACTGTCCCCTAACAGGCCAGCCTTGTTTTCAAAACTATCCCAATTATCAATAAAGCCCACATTGTTTTCAGAGCACCACCTGGACATCCAGCAGTTCAGTGACCATAACTTGCTGTAAGCTACATCGCCATGCCACATTGGAATGGGCCCAGATGGGCATATTACTGCATCGGACATTGCCTTCGCTAATTTACACACCTCTACGATATTACTCTTAGTAAGCTCTGACTAACGAAGGCATATATCATTAGCTCCTACATGAATGATTATGATCAACAAGCCTATGCTTGCCTGGCACCCTGGCTCCCTAAAGTCTCACTAAACTACTCAAATATCTAGATGCGCACCTCTAATGCTGCAATCTTCTCCGTCACAGAGCTAACTAATAAACACTTATTACAAATAAACCTACTAGTAACAACAAAGGGAGAATGACTAAACATCCTGCACTAGACAACCTGAACAAGCTGAATGTTTGCCATGATAAATTATACAGGGTGACCCAAAAATCTCCATACATAGGAGACTATGTATGCCAGCACCACGTCAGTTGTGCCTTTGTTAGTGGATGTTTGTGGACATCCACTTCTCGGTTGGTCCACAACACTTCCAGTCTTTTTGAATTTGTTAATAAGTTTGGCAACAGTGTCGTGTGTGATGTGCTTGCCATGTTTCATGTTAAAGTCCTTGCAACAGCTTCCTGATCCAGCCAGGAGAATGATTTCAATACGTTCTTCTTTTATCAAAGGCATTCTTAAAGGCTATCTGAAAAAATATATATAATATAAAGTAAGTATGAAAAATTTTGGAAGACAGTTTGTTAAAAAGTGTTAATTTCCCCTATGCATGGAGACTTTCGAGACACCCTGTGGACACCCAGTGGCCAATTTGAGTGAGATTGCATCAGAAAGTAGTGTGTCCCTACTGGAACCTGCCATTCAAGTTTTGAGATGACTGCTCAGTGTTAACCCTGTCAAATGCCTGCTTAAATCTGATAGGCTGATGGCAGTCATGTTTTTTAATTAATTAAGTCATCATTAAAATCCATTTACAGATTAGCACATAGATGCAGCATACCAAATTTCAGCTCAATGTGACTTATGGATCCTGAGAAAATGTTATATCACCATAGCTCTGCTCCCTATGAATGACCACGCCCCAATGTTTGCAAATGACCTCAGAATCTTGTTCTGTATAGGCCTTTCAGGTTTCGTCTGGATGCACACAAGCATTCATGAGTTACAGACTTTGAGTAAAATATGCTCTTCCTCATTACAATTTTTTGTCATGTGGTGGCCATATTGTTTACAAACGTCAAAATTTTTTTGATAATTATTGAGTTTCACATTCTCCTAAATAGTTTGACACCACGTTCATGAAGATTGGTTAAAAAGTGCTAGGACTAGTTTATTATTATGCAAATTAGCAATAAAAATCCATCATGGCAGAAATTAGTGGGCAGGCAGCGGACAATGCCATCACATTTTAGTGAAAAATCCTTGGAATCCTAAGAATTCCAATAGGGTTACAAGCACTTCATGCTTAGACCCCTAATGGCCATCTGCAGGGCACAAGCCCTGTGTGCAAACTGCATCACAGGAAGCTACTTCTCACTAACATGCATAGAACACTAAAGGAACCATAGGTGAACATACTATTGAATTTTCATGATGGTAGCTTAACACTAAAACGGTAAAGTGTGTGCTGCAATGTGATTGGCTAATGTTACATTTTTAAAGTAGCTGATGCTACATTTTTAAAGTAACCTAGTCAACAGTAAATATCCTTTCACAGTTTAGCACAACTATGCAGTACAACAGATCTTAGCTCGACTGAGAAACAGTTATTTGAATCTAACAGTTATTTGAATCCCACCCCTTGTTAAAATCTGTAAGATGAACTGTGTTTTCTTATACAACTACTATATTGTAGGAATGCATCATGACTCACACACATGTGCAGGACACACATGCTGATTGGGATTGTGAAAAGAATTTGATGCAGTTTTACATGCCTGTCCATTTAATAATCACACTATAATAATGTTTCATGAGATGGGTAATTATTTTGAAACTCGTTCAAACACGGGTGTGGTTTAAAAGCTGAACACACTCTCACTTTTCCTAGAATCATCCTATTTGACTTTCAGGGTGGGTTATTGGTGTTAATCAATTCAAGTAAAAATGTCCCTAAACCTCGCTTTACACATGCACATAATTTTGGATAGCTTCACATACAGATTTTTAGACAGAACTAGCATTTATCAGCATTTACCAGGTATAATCAGCGTTTAACAGCGTTTACTGGCGTTTATCAGCCATTATCAGAGTTTATCCACCATTATCAGTTTGTCAGCATTTATGGCCGTTATCAGCTGTTATGAGTGTTTATCAGCCATTTTCTGGGTTTATCAGCCATTATCAACATTTATCAGCATTTACCAGCATTTAACAGCATTTACCAGCATTTAACAGCGTTTACCAGCATTTAACAGCGTTTACCGCTGTTTATCAGCCATTATCAGTGTTTATCCACCATTATCAGTGTTTATCCACCATTATCAGGGTTTACCGGCCATTATCAGAGTTTACTGGCCATTGTCGCGTTTATCAGCATTTATGGCCATTATCAGCCGTTATGAGCGTTTATCAGCCATTATCTGGGTTTATCAGCCATTAGCAGCATTTATCAGCATTTACCAGCCATATTCAGCATTTAACGGCATTTATCAGTGTTTGTCAGCCATTATCAGAGTTTACCAACCTTTATTGGCCATTATAAGCTATATAAGCATTGGCAGATGGCGGCAATGGTTTTTAAGTAACCAGGACATGCCCCAAACTTTGCACACAACCTCAGAATATTGTCCTGTATATAAGTTTTGTGCAAATCCATGCAGAAAGTAATTTTAGAGCTGATGGCCATATTGTTTATACATATCAACATGTTTTTGATAATTATTGTCACATTCTGCTGGGTAGTTTGACACCAAAATTGTGAAGATAGGACAAAAATCCTAGAACAAGTTCTCAAAATTAGGTTTTCCATTCTATGTATATTCGCAAAAAAATTATGTGGGTGGAGCTAAATGGGTTTTTTTTTTTGTGAAATGGCTTTTTTTTGTTCAGGAGAAACCAAGGAATAAGTAGCAAAAAGAATTTTTATTATAGGACTTTGAAATATAAGCCAAAATGTATAACACTTCGCTATAGCACCACCATTAGGCCGATCAGGCTCATCTCTCTTGCCTGAGTAGCGGGAGGCAGTACTATCTACTGACCAAGTTTCATGTTTCTAGAACTTACAGTTTGGTCTGCACGATAAGTTTTAGCAAAGAAGAAGAAGAAGAAGAAGAAAAGAAAGTCCTAACAAAAGCAATATGGTTCCAGCACCTTCTATGAGTATGATATGAATAGATTCCATGGCTATATACTAGAGATTGGAATGTTTCTAAAAAACAACTTTGGTCCAGCTTTCAGTACATTCAAGACACTTACCAAGGAAACAGTTGACATTGATTACCACAAATTGTTCAATGACCTGTCCACTTTATCCAATACTATCCATAATTCTACAGTCAATTTCATGCACCCTTGAACAATATGTGAACCCCATAATGAGTGCATGATAATCAAGTGGTCTGGTTAGTTCTGTGTTCAAGTCTTATCTTTACTTAAGGTCCACCTTTGACCCCACTACAGACCTATTTCCCTCCTTCCATTTCTGTCCAAAACTCTGGGATGTGCTGTTCTCATAACTCAACACATCTTTCTTCAAGTACTGGATATTCTGGATGCTAATACTCTGGATACTAAGCAGTCTTTATACAAGGCCATGCTTTCTGTAGAAACTGACCAGTAATGCTCTCCACAAAGCCAGGGAAACTATATGTTATCAGCTTAACCTGTCAGGATACTGTGAATCACTAGATTCTCATATTCACTCTTGTTAATAGAGAATGAGCTACTCTCTGACCTGGTTTCAGGATCATTCCTTCCACATAGCATGGCACTGAATGCAATTCAGTTACATTACCTCACAGCCTAACTATGGAAGTTCTCCAAGGATCAGTTTTTGGTCCGCTCTTGTTTGACCTATATACTAAATTATTGGGCTCCGTGATCAGATCTCATGGCTCCTAGTACCACTGCACAAGAAAAAGTATTTTCTATTATAAGATTAAAATAAACCAAATATAAAATGATTAAACCTATTTCTAGACATTTCTTTTTACTAATTTCAAGCATTAAAGAGCCTTATTCTATAATTTTGCTTCTTTCCAAAAATAAATGCTAAAAATTAACAAAATTATCTGCCAACAGATTGAAAAGACTATTTCAAGCTTGAATTTGCTATATTCTAGCCTTATAATAGGAAATACTAGATACATTTGACTATTTTCAAGGTATTTCCACTTGTTAAGATAACATATAGCTCCTCTTTGCTTCCATCCACCTGCTATGCTTCATAGAGGATATTGGAATTCCTGGATCAAGCCATTGAAAGTGAAACTCAACATTGAAAAAACAGAACTGATCTACCTGGAGTGGAATTTCCAGTGACACCCTCACAGAGCATTCGCCACTTCTCCAAGGCTACTGGTGTGACGTTAGATGACAGACTCAATATCTCAGATCACCATCAGGTCCTGCAGATTTCTCCTTCATAGACTACAGTACTTATTACTTTATATTGCTGCACATTCAACTGGGTGCACATTTTGTAAGTACTTCTGAATAAGAGCCTCTGTCTAATGACTCAATCGAAGTGTAGAGAAGGATGACAAATTAAAGGAAAAACTAACATAAAATGTCTAAGTGCTAATCAATGTGCCTTGATATAGTTTCTATAAGTCTCTGGAAATTTACTGGAGTAATGAACACCATTCATCCAAAACATATTCCCTCAACTGGAATTTTAATGATGGTGGTGGAGAATGCTGTCTAAAATGTTGGTCAAAAATCTCATATAGGTGTTCAATTGTGTTGAGATCTATTGACTATGAAGGCCACTCACATCATTTTCATAATCATCAAATCATTCAGTGAGCCCTCATGCCCTGTCATCTTGGCAGTAGTACTAATGAGATTTAACTTAGGAACCATCAGTTCCAGTCCTGGATGGCCATAGTTCAGCACAGTTTGGTAATGTTTCTAGTCAAACTCACCTTATTCACCTCCCCTATGCTGTAAGTCATGCTTATAAGAGATGTTTTCAATGTCCTAATAAACCCAATAACAATAATTAACGTTTCTGAGTAAAGTCTGCCTGTGTAGATAAGAGGACAAAAAAAAAACAACCCACAAAATGGACTAGCAATGTGTCTGAAATTGTGGTAGAAAAGGCATGCTACAGAGCCATTAAAATGTTTGGGACTAAAGGGGAAATGCAAGTTCAGTAATCAAGATAATATGTGAAAGTTTTTATTAAGTAAAGACACTCCTCAGAACAAGTAAACTGTGTGGAACTGTGTGGTGCTTATATGACATTTGTTTATTATTTTAATGAAATGATGGAAATGAGTTCTTATTAAAATAGTGTTATAATTATTAGTTATTTTTAATTATTATTTGTCTTAAATAAAAATATGTGGATGGATAAAAAATACATGCTGACAGCTCAAAAGTAGGCTGAGACTGCATGAAAATGACGTACTCAACATGACTGCCTACACAGCTCCAAGCAAGCAAGCAATACCCTGATTTACACATGTTTTTGGGAGACAGACAAAATCACACACAAATACAACTGCTACTAATTGCCCAAAATATTGGATATAGGAATATTTAATGGAAACTCCATTTCTCCATCCTTTTCTTATATGGACTTTGCACTTTTTGGACAATCCTCCCTTAAATGCATATGTACAGTGGATAGAAAAGATCTGCACATCCCTGTTAAAATGGTAGGGTTTTTTGGATGTACAAAAATTAAACCAAAATACATCATGATAGCTCTTTTTCCATCTGTAACATGATATAGCAACCAACAAAATTCAGGTGAACAAATAGAAACAGTTTAGGAAAAAAAGAAAAGAAAAAGGAAAAACTGCAGTAACCTGGTTGCATAAGTTGCAAATAAAGATCAGCTGTTTCTGTTTTCTTGACATCTTCTTGGTTTCATCTGACTGCTGAAGCCATTGTCTGCAAAGAGCTTACAAAGCATGCATGGGATCTCAATGTCAAAAAGTAATCAATCAGGAGAGAGGTTCAAAAGAAATAGAACATTAGATGTACCATGGATCACTGGGAAGGTCATCATCAACAAGTGGAGAAAATGGGGTACCATGGTGACATTACCAAGAACAGGACGTCCCAAAGTTGACAAAAGAACAAGACAAAAACTTATCAGGGAGGCTGCCAAGAGACCTACGGCAACATTAAAAAAAGTTTCAGGAATATCTGGCAAGTACTGGTCACTCCCTGCATGTGACAACAATCTCTTGTATTCTTCAAATGTCTGGGCTATGGGGTAGGGTTGCTAGATGTAAGACCTTTATCACAAAAAAAAAAAACCCATCCAACCCCACCTAAATCACCTAGAGCAAGGTAGAACTTTTTGGGCATAATTCTAAAATATATGTTTGGCACAAAATCAAGACACCTTATAACCCAAAGTGGTGGTGGCAGCATCATGCTATGGTGCTGGTTCTCTTTAGCTGGGACTGGGACTCTAGTCAAGATAGAGGGAATCATGGCTACAAATACCAATCTATTTTGGCACAAAACCTGCAAGCCTCTTTTCAATAGCTGAAGATGAAGAAAATTTTTATTTTCCCATATGACAGCGACCCAAAACAGTAATCCAAATCAACAAAAGAATGGCTTCAGAAGAAAAAGATCAACATTTTGGAATGGCCCAGTCAGAGCCCAGATCTAAATCCTATTAAAAACCTGTGGAATGACTTGAAGAGGGCTGTGCAATTTGATACATCTGGGGCATTTTGCAATAAAATTGCCAAATCAAGATGTGTACACTCTTACCCCAAAAGACTAAGTGCTGTATTACAAGCAAAAAGTGCTTTAACATAGTATTAGTTAAGGGGTGTGCACACTTGTGCAACGAGGTTATTGTAAGTTTTTCTCTTTTTTCCCTAAAACATTTCTATTTGTTTTTCATTTGAATTTTGTTGGTTGCTATATCATGTTAAAGATGGAAAACGATCTGACATGATTTACCTTAGTTTATTATTTTTTTTATATCACAAAAACTTGCATTTTTAAAAGGGGTGTGTAGACCTTTTATATGCACTGTATCAAAGGAAGAAGTGCATTTTGCGTGTTTCCTCAAGCACACTGCTGTTCTATTTCAACCCTTCTAACCAGAGGTTGTCTCTAACACCTGGATATCTTCTAGAGCACATACAAATGCAGTTCAGGCTCATCCTCTCAGTGCCCAACAAAGTATGGAGTATGGAGTTGATCAAAGACTTCTGACAGCAGGGCATGTGGCTTGGGAAATGGGAAAACTCTGAAAACTGCCAGTTCAGTTTATGCAAAAAAGGGTTTTTTTTGGGCTGTTTTTTGGGCCTGCTGGCAAAGAAGCTTCAGAATCAAAAAGCCAAAGGAACAAAGAAGATCGCATCAAGGACCTGATCCTCCTAACAACTTTATCTTAAAGCGTCACAGGCAGTTCTTTGGTCTTCATGACAGCAGGACTGATCTGATCTGCCATTTTAGCTATGAGACCTCCCAAAGTCAGAGATGTTATGGATATTTATCAATTATGCAGTTATTAAACTTTTATTTTTCAGGGTTTTTTTTCAATTTCAATTCTGAGGACATCAAAATACTTAATTTAATTTTTATTTCTGTAGAGAGTCTCTTCAAAACAAGCAGAAAAAAATCCCGTTCTTATATATTAAATTTGATGTTGCAATACAGCAAAAAGGGAAATAATCTCTGTGGGCATGAATATTTTCTGAAGGCACTGTATATATGCTGAAAACACTCAACATGAACATTACTGTCCTTCACAGATAATTGTTTGGGGAAACTATGGCCGAATGGATCGTAAGTGCTTCATGGGTGTGGCCCGTATTTTATTGGAGGAATTGGATTTGACAAGTATGGTGATTGGTTGGTACAAGCTTTTCCCCACATCCTCTATGGTGGACCCCACTATGGCACCGCTCATTCGCCACTCATCACAGCTCTCACTGGAGAGCACAGTTGGACCATGCTGTGAACGCTCATAAGACAAAGAACAAAGCTTTTATTTTGTTTTTTGTTTTTTTTCTGTAAGGGCTCTCAAGGCCCTTGACCTTAGAGTGCTGCTTGTGCATGACTGTAGCAGCCATCTGGGGCCTACCAGAATACTTCAGAATCCTCTAGAACCACCCAGAAATTTCAGAAAGTAATCAAACCCGAAGAAGTGTTCTTTTATAATTGCACTTGCTAGACCAAAAACATGACCTGAGGACTGACTGACAATGAGTTCATAATTCACAATAATTAAATTGGATTTACTTTATCTTCTCTTCATCAGAGACCCCTCTGTCTTTCTGAACATGAATATGGCTTTGTTGGAGATGATATACATGATTTGTCTTGGCTTATTAATTGTTATAAAAGGCGATATGTTGCATCTTTTCTGTTTAACACAGCAATACATCACTTCGTATAAGATCAATTTGTGTGAAAAAGTGGTGCAGAAGAAATACAACTAGTGGCTGCTAACATATGTCACAGAAATAATTTTTTAGAGTTATTGTTAACACAAACGAAATGGTTGATTAGACATAAAATGCTTACGTTTGGTACTTGGCTCACTCATTCACTTGCTTTTTTCCCTTCTTGTTTTAACTGTGCTGTTCCTTTAAACAAGTATCTTTACCTGAAGGGTCATGCCATTGCCCACAAAACAGAGGCTAACTGATTTATCAGGCACATACAGGATTTAAAAGGGACATAACTTTAATTGTTGTTGTGACCAATAATTCCACATATTCTAGTTGAGGAATATTGGGTTGCTGAGATACTATTTCACAAGCAAATCATACGAAAAAATAAATGATAGTTTCTTTGTAGTTGTAAGAGCTAAAAATTAGCATTAGAATACCAGAAAAAAGTATTCATGAAACAAATGTAAGTAAATATCTGTCACTGCTTCATGTGATGGTTGTGCACTTTATATGGATTTCTTTTTCTCATAACTGCTTGTCAAGTGTGAGTGGGCCAATCGATAT
Source organism: Pangasianodon gigas (assembly GCA_022758105.1). Classification (NCBI taxonomy): domain Eukaryota; kingdom Metazoa; phylum Chordata; class Actinopteri; order Siluriformes; family Pangasiidae; genus Pangasianodon; species Pangasianodon gigas. The sequence goes on along the minus strand of CM040455.1, from coordinate 6,118,392 downwards.
TATTATTAATATTATTATTATAATTATTATTTGAAACCATTAATGTTGCAAATGCAGAACTTTCAGTAGCAATGTTATAGCATTATATGGTAGCATAGGCATAAAAGGCTTTCTGGCTTACCGGAATATAAGGTCTAGAGTAAGTGGTTTCAAAAAACAAATCTCAGTACTAGCTGAGTATGTAGCAGCTGAGGTATATAAATTAAACACGAATATTCTATTGTATTGCACTAGTTTTTGAATTGTTCACAATGGTCATTATTCACAGTGTTAAAATATAGTATTGATGTTGGGCAAGCAAAGAGAGAAGGTTCAATACATAAGAAATGACTTAGTAATTAAGACATTACAAATTAAATTAAATTGCTAGTTCCTTTTTTTGGGTAATAAAAATATACAACTTCTGAAGCAATAAGAAGCAGATATATATATATCTATATACACCGATCAGCCACGACATTAAAATCACTGACAGGTGAAGTGAATAACATTGATTATCTAGTTACAATGGCACCTGTCAAGGTTTGGGATATATTAGGCAGCAAGTGAACAGTCAGTTCTTGAAGTTGATGTGTTGGAAGCAGGAAAAATGGGCAAATATAAGGATCTGAGCGACAATGACAAGGGACAAATTGTGATGGCCAGACGACTGGGTCAGAGCATCTCCAAAATGACAGATCTTGTGGGGTGTTCCCGAGATGCTGTGGTTAGTACCAAAAGTGGTCCAAGTAAGGACAACCAGTGAACCGGCAACAGGATCATGGGTGCCCAAGGCTTATTGATGCGCTTGGGGAGTGAAGGCTAGCCCTTCTGGTCCGATCCCAGAGAAGAGCTACTGTAGCACAAATTGCTGAAAAAGTTAATGCTGGCTATGATAGAAAGGTGTCAGAACACACAGTCCATTGCAGCTTACTACGTATGGGATGTATGCCCATGCTGACCCCTGTCCACCACCGAAAGCGCCTATAATATGATGGACGTGAGCATCAGAACTGGACCATGGACCAGTGGAAGAAGGTGGCCTGGTCTGATATCTCACATTTTCTTTAACATCATGTGAATGGCTGGGTGAGTGTGCATCACTTACCTGAGGATGAGAAGGCACCAGGATGCACTATGGGAAGAAGACAAGCTGGCAGAGGCAGTGTGATGCTCTGGACAATGTTCTGCTGGGAAACCTTGGGTCCTGGCATTCATGTGGATGTTATTCTGACACGTACCACCTACCTAAACATTGTTGCAGACCAAGTACACCTCTTCATGGAAAAAGTATTCCCTAATGGCAGTGGCCTTTTTCAGCAGGATGATGCGCCCTGCCACACTGCAAAAATTGTTCAGAAATGGTTTGAAGTACATGACAAAAAGTTCAAGGTGTTGACTTGGCCTCCAAATTCCCCAGATCTCAATCCAATTGAGCATCTGTGTGATGTGCTGGACAAACAAGTCCGATCCATGGAGGCCCCACATCGCAACTTACAGGACTTAAAGGATCTGCTGCTAACATCTTGGTGCCAGATACCACAGCACACCTTCAGAGGTCTTGTGGAGTCCATGCCTCGACGGGTCAGGGCTGTTTTGGTGGCACAAGGGGGACCTACACAATATTAGGCAGATGGTTTTAATGTTATGGCTGATCAGTGTATACAGTGTGTGTGTGTGTGTGTTTATATATATATACACACACACACATAGAGAGAGAGAGAGAGAGAGAGAGAGAGAGTACTGTGCAAAAGTCTGGCACATGCAATGAAATGCCTTCAAAAATAATTAAATGAGATGTTTCTACATTATAATTATAACAGTAATAAACTAAACAAAGTCAATATATGGTGTGAGAACCCTTTTTTTAAGTAGTAGTCTCAGGTACAATTTGTTCAGTTTTATAAGGAAATTGGCTGGTAGGATTTACTGAGCATTTTGTCACAGTTCTTCTAAAGACTTTGACTGTCTCATTTGCTTCTTTATTTCATGCCAAAACACAGCAGCATTCATTATGTTTTTTGTCAGAAAAGTGGTCTGTTATGTGATATGTTGCTTACTTTACTGACGTACAAATATTTTCATGTAACATTTAATTCTTTGTTGTTAAAGTAATGTTTGAAAATATAAAATGTTTTTGTACTGACTCTAATACAGAATTAATAAAATAAACATCTACTGTATATTAAAATTTGTATGAAGCCCTAATATATATATATATATATATATATATATATATATATATATATATATATATATATATATATATATATATATATATGTGTGTGTGTGTGTGTGTGTGTGTGTGGATGTAAAAAGTCTACACACCCCTGTGATGTAAAAAAAATTAAACCAAGATAAATTGTGTCAGAACTTTTTCCACCCTCAATGTGAAATTACCAGATATAAAAATTAAGTGAGAAACAATCAGAAACATTTTACGGAAAAATAAAATACTTACAATAACCTAGTTGTATAAGTGTGCACACCCCTAAACTAACACATTGTTGAACCATTTTTTTGATTTTATTACACCACTCAGTCTTTTTGGCTAAGATTCTATCAGCGTGGCACATCTTGTCTTGTCAACTTGGCAATATTTTCTCACTCTTTCTTGCAAAAACATTCTAGATCCATCAAATTGTAAGGGTATCTCCTGTGCACAGCCTGCTTCAGGTCACCCCACAGACTTTTAGTTGGATTCAGGTCTGGGCTCTGACTAGGCCATTCAGAAACATTGATCTTCTTTTGGTTAAGCCATTCCTTTGTTGATTTGGATATATTCTTTGGGTCATTGTCGTGCTAAAAGGGGAAATTCTTTTTCATCTTCAGCTTACTAGCGTACACCTGAAGGTTTTGCACTAAAATCAACTGGTATTTGTAGCTATTCATGATTCCCTCCACCTTGATAAATGCCTCAGTTCTGGCTGAAGAAAAGCAGCCCTAAAGCATGATGCTGACCATGCTTCACCGTGGGTATGGTGTTCTTTTGTTAATGTGCATTTTTTTGCACCAAACATACCTTTTGGAATTATGGAATTATTATACCTTTTGGAATTGGACTCATTAGGTACTCTACCTACTCTACCCCATAGCCCAGACATGAAGAATATGAGAGATTGTTGTCACATGCAGAGAGTATTCAGTACTTGTCAGCTATTCCTGCAGCTCCTTTAATGTTGCCGTAGGTCTCATGGCAGCCTCCCTGGTAAGTTTTTGTCTTGTCCTTTTATAAATTTTGGAGGGTTCTTGGTGATGTCACTGTGGTGCTCCATTTTCTCCCTTTACGGTGTTCCATGGTACATCTAATGCTTTGGAAATTTTTTTGTACCTATCTCCTCATCGATACCTGTACAGGCTTTGTAAGCTCTTTGAGGACCATGGCTTTAGAAGTCAGATGAAACCAAGATGTGAAGAAAATCCTACAGAAACAGCTGATCTTTATTTGGGGTTAATTAGAATAATTTCATTGATGACAGTTGTATGATAATTACTTTTGAACATTAGATTGAATATGATTGGTTCATTCTGAAAACAACCACATCCCCAATTATAAAAGGGTGTGCACACTTATGCAACCAGGTTATTGTAACTTTTTTATTTTTCCCTAAAATGTTTCTGATTGTTTTTCACTTAATTTTTATACGTTGTAATTTCACATTGAGGGTGGAAAAAGTTTTGACATGATTTATCTTGGTTTAATTTTTTTACATCACAAAAACCTGCCATTTTAACAGGGGTATGTAGACTTTTTATATCCA
>CM040455.1:6072809-6105787 GCA_022758105.1 Pangasianodon gigas | reverse complement strand
CTGGCATTTTTAATTCTTTTTTTTTTTTTTTTTTTTTTGTGTTTTCAGTTGCACCTGGGGAGTAGTAGCATTCATATTTTATTAAAAAATAATTAAATAAAAATAGGAGGGGCACTACAGAACCAACTGAATTCAAAAATATCATGGCCAGAAACAAACAAAAATAATAAACCCAGAGGCAGGATTAAAAACAGTCCTGCAAACATCTCTTGAGTGATATGAGGTTGAGGAACTGTCTGAGCCAGAATTCACAGACCATGCTGACAGTGCTGTCATTTTTACCTCTGCTTTCCCTCCACTGGTTTCAGTGCATAGTTGGACAGTTCAAACATATAGACAAACAAACAAACAAACAAACAAAAATAAATAAACCTGGCCTTTTTCAGCATTCCAGATTCCATCACACCAGCAGCCTGATTTGAACATCATCATCCTGTCCCTGCCATAACATCTCACCCTCAAAGTCCACCATCTTGTGTTTGCGGCAACGAAGCAAAATCCCCACTACCTTATCAGAGATCTTGACATAGTGGTCGAAGAGCCGACCAAAAGTGACATAAATATGGCCTTCCTTGTCCATCTGTCCCATATTGCGGATTATGAAGCACATCTCGTCCATTTCCCGGTGGATATGTTTCTTGGCACGTTCAGCTCGCTGGGCTGTTTTGGAGCCCTCTTTAGGGTGTCCATATCCCACTTCTCCCTTAAGGAGTCTCACAGCCATGGCATGATTGTAATCAAAGTCCTCGCTAAAAGGGTTGAGTTTCTGACCCTCCACGTGCTCCTCAGCAAATTTCTGCCATTGGTTCCTCAGGTCCCCGATTGTGGACACCTTAATCTAAAATGTATAGAATGACAAAACATGCTATTCTTGAGCTAATCATATTCTAAACAAGCAAATATTTTGTTGAACTAATAAGACAGTCGAGGCTAAAAGTGTACATGCACCTAAATTAAAGATATTCAATCTTGGTTTTTCATAATTCCACACATTTCATGTTACCATATATTTGGCAATTCAGTTAGGGCATCTACTTTGTTCACATCACAATCAGTTTTATTAATTGACTATATCAGAATTCCAGTGGGTCAAATGTTTACATACACTAAGTTGACTTTAAACAGTCTGGAAGATTCCAATAATATTTAGAAGCTTCTTATTGGCCAACTATCATAATTAGGAGTTTATTGGAGCATATGTGTGGCTGTAAATGGGCCTACTTTTAGAGACTGTGCCTTTTTGCCCTTGATACTATGGGAAAATACAAGCAACCCAGCCAAGACCTCAGAAGAAAAAAACTGTGGAACTCCACAAGTCCTGTTCCTTCTTAGGAGCAATTTGCAAACAAATGAAGATACCACATGTGTCTGTACGAACAATTGCAAAAATAACACAGACACTGCATCTTTCAGGAAGGAGGCACAAAGTAACTCCCAGGAATTAATTAACTTTGGTCCAAATGGTTCAACTGAACCCCAAGACAACAACAAAGGAATTGGTAAAAGAGTTTGAGGCATCAGGTACCAAATATGTACATCCACTATTAAGAGAGTCCTACATTTCCATGGCCTGACAGGTTTTCATGCAAGAAAGAAGCCCCTAATCCAAGTAGGAATCCAGGAGGAATGGGCAAAAATTCTGACAAAGTATTGTGAGAAGCTTGTGGAAGGCTACCTCAAGCATTTTCAAGCATTTTCAAGTTCAAGCAATTAAAAGGCAATGCCACCAAATACTAACAAAGTCGATGTAAATTTTTGTCCCACTAAGAAATCAATCCTTCTCTTAGCTATTACAAAAATAGGAACTTGTAGATTAGCAATATGCCACAGTTAACCACAGAATTAAGTTGGAAGAGTCACAAAAGTAGAGCTCCATCATTATGAACAGTGCCACCAAGTATTCTTGGCCAAAACTAACACTATTCTGTTCCACTCTTTCAGTTATGAGACAGTAGCTGCTTGATATTTCTCATTAAGAGTTAAATTGGCACTTATTCCAAATAATGATATGCACATGAGGGAATGTGTCACATGAAATTAGAGATGCCTGTTCCAGCATAGCAGTGTGACACTTAACTTACTTGAGTACAGACAGCCACGTGTTATACTTTGAAGGTCAGGTTTAAAAAATCTAACACATTTACTCACATAATATTCCATGGAAGAAAACATGTTAGAGTTGGTACAGAATGCTGCAGTGTCATTAACAGGGGAATGCAGTGTTTGAGGCACAGTTTGATTGGGATGTTAAATTTTTATATATTCAATTGCCACTGATGTTGGTCTATAATAAACTACAATGCTAAAAATGAATGGCATCACTATCTTTGCTTCAAACAATTTACTCATTAGCTCCTTTTCCCCAATTAAACAACTGCACCAGTGTAGAAAAATTGGTGAAATAACAAAGTAAACAAACATATTCTCTCTTACATATAATGTACCTTGGGTCTGTTAATAGGTTTGATCTTTTCGACTTCAGTTTGATCGTTGTTGTCACTTAGAGCTGCATCTTCACCCAGTCCATTATCCTCTGTATCTAAGCTACTGCTACATAACCCCATTTTTCGTTCTTCTTTCTGTCCAAGTGTCTTCTCACCACAGTGGTGTTTCCTGTTGAGAGAATCATTGCCCATGAGGTTTCTTGGCTCCCCTGGGGCAGTCTGATGGGCATGGATTTTTTCCTTGATGGAGATCGCCAGATCATGGTTTCGCTCACTGTGTTTTGGTGTTATGTTTTTTTTCAGAATGCCTGTCTTAATCTTATAGTCCCCATTCACTTGATCATTGACTGTGAAAACATCTGGCGTGACCAGGAGCTTGCTCCTCTCTGTTTCCTTCTCTTTCTCTTCTTCAATAATAGAGTCAGGCAGCCAGCCTGAAGGGATGGTGTCTTGTTTTCCTATGTACTCTTTGGAAACTTTGCAGCTTTGCCAACTATTTGCCAGATTGGTCATTGTGCTGGCTACCTTGATCTTTCTTCCAGTCCTGCTAAAAGATTGACACTCCTGAGTGGTCATGGAACTCATGATTAGTCCACTTCTCTGGTTGGTGTTCAGTACAGAAAGGAACTATAAGCCTCTGTGGTAAGGGATGTGAATGACTCAGTGGGACACAAGGTTTTAATACAACACAAGAAAGGAAGTACTCCTACCGGTGGGAGGTGCGACATTCCTTTAACGCACATGGTGAGCCCAAACAAATCAGTAGACTATTTCCCTCTTGGGGCCAATGGAACAACAGATGGCCAGCCTAAGACATTAAGAATAATTAGTCTCACTCCTGCCCACTTTCTCAACCCAACAAAAAACTCATACCACATTTCTTTTTTTGCCTCCTTAAATTAGATATGAGGGGAAAAAACTGTAATTGTATACATATATAATATATGTTAAAATATTAAGACAGTGTAGATATTAGGTACTTACATGATTTTGGAAATTTCTTATGTGTGCTATATACATACACAGTTCACTGGTCCACAGAAATACTCAGACACCTATGGACACAGAATAAAATTCTTTAAGGTAATATCCCATGCCACTGGATGTTTTCTGCAGCTTGCCAGCACCCTGCGTCTATTTTTGCTGCTTAGCTGTTGCTATACATGTGCGTGCCTCTGTTGATTGATACACATGCCTGTTCTGAAGGCATGATCCAGGCTATTTTAAATATGAGTCACACAGAGTAAATCTGGAATGAGCCAAGGTCTTACATCAACACTACAGTACACATGTTACATTAACACTACAGCTAATATTGCAGTTACACTGTAAACATTAACACTACAGCACAATACAGCAATTACACTGTATTATTGTGAGATTAAAAGAACTTAAATATTAACATTAACACAATATCAAGCAAGGGGATCCTTCAGGTTTTATCATAAGCTGACTCTTAATACAGGAGAAGGACGAAAGGTTTTGAGGGGTGGCATTTCAAAGTCCGGGGGCAGTGGCACTAAAATATCTGCCCTCTGCTAAAGTCAGCCTGGTCTTAAGCACCAATACTAGGCCAGTATTGGTGGATCTGAAATTGCGAGCAAGGGTTTAGGCATCTTTTGAACTAAGTAAGAGTCAAAGCCAGGCAATGTTATAGAGCTGATGAAAAGTAATTTTGTGAGTGACATAATATGGGGTTCAAATGAAAGTTTATTGTCAAAAATTGTACCAAGTTTATGAATAATACACGTTATCAGTGATGCCATCTATATACATGAAATATTTTAGAATTTTAGTAAAAAATTGTAAAAGATTTTAGTAAAAAATATTCTGTTTTACCAGGGTTTAATTTAAGAAAGTTGGAGTCCATCTATGATTTTTAATGAGGTGGGAGGAAGAGCTGTAGTGGACATAGTACTAAGTATCATATGCATTGTAATGCTAGGACAGTGTTCGTGAATTATCTGGCCAAGATATATATATATATATATATATATATATATATATATATATATATATATATATATATATGGTGAAAATAAGGGGACCAAGTACTGATCCTTAAGGGACATCTTGGGTGATATGGGTAGGACAGGATTAATGCTTCCCAATTTGGTGATATATATTATTCAGAAATATAAGATGTGAACAAAACATGAGCCATGTCAGAAATACTGATAGCGGAAATGGGAGAGCTATGGTTAACCAGGGCATTGGCTGGGAGATGACTGAGATCTAACAGAATGTTGATGGTACCAGTATCAGCAGAAAAGAGTAGACCATTAGTAATTCTAGTGCAGCCTCAGTATTAAGAGAGGTAGAAACCTGATCAGAAAGGCTCAAAGAGATTGCCTCTCAAATGCTCTGGACAGAAAAAAGAAAGAAAAATTAGAAATTGGTCTATAATTAGAAGTTTCATTAGGGTCATGGCTGGTATGTTTGAAAACTGGACTGACAGCAGTAGTTTTGAGATTTAAAGGAACAAAAACCTGTTTCAAGCAACCTGTTAATAAGGTGGAAGATGGGATGGCAGATAAGAGAAGAGTAGGCTTTACACTGCAAAAAAATCTTCTTGTAACAAATATAAGACCTTTAAGCCTATTTCTAGATGTATTTACTAATTTCAAGCTTATTCTTATTTTATTCGTTTGGCTGTTATTTGAATTGATAGTTTTTATTTGTTAGCTGAATTTGCCTATATTTAAGATATTTGTATTTGATATCATTTCTATAGTTCTATAATAGGGCATGCTGTTTATAACCATGAATAAACCCAGATATAACTATTGTGCTCATGTGCATAAGATGTTCAGTTTGTTGCCAAGTTTCCAGGATCATAAGCATATCAACATTCCTGTTGATTTGTGATGAAATTTTTTTAATAGGACAATGCCTGTTTGACCAGATAGTCACAATTACATTCCCAGCAGAGTGATCAACACACAGGCAGTATCTAGAGGATTGATGTAAATATCAATGTCACTGGATGATATTCAGCAACCAACAATATTTGTATATTGCAATGTCCAAATGGGCACAGGAGTTAGCAGCAAAGATGAATTGGGGAGTAGCTAAGCACTATTTAAAAGCTACAATCAAGGTGGGGAGCTACTTAGCCTTGATGCATACTAATAAAAATACTAACAGAAAAAAATATACAAAAGTTAATAAGACTTGTCAGATCGCAGATCGCCCCTACATAACTCTGTAGGCTCAAGAGGTGAACTCCAATATATAGTAATGTTGAATTAATGGCTTAGCTCATCCAGCAAATGTCTTTTCCAGAAATAAGTGTTACTCACATCATAACTTCAGTGTGATACTGGTTGCATTTGATGGTTACAAAAAAAAAAAAGGTCTGCATATTTGATTTGGTTTTTATGACAGATGCCCTTCCTGACACAACCCTCCCCAATTTTATCCGGGCTTGGAACCAGCACTGGGAGTGCACCCCCCAGTGGCTGGGTTTGGTTCCCTGGCCAGGAATTGAACCCAGGCCACAGCAGTGAGAGCATCAAGGCCTAACCACTAGTCCTCCAGGGACCTTTGCTTCATATTCTTTGTATCAAATTATATACTGTCAAGGACACCTACAGTTTGCAATACTTCTCTAAAAATGTTAAGAGGACAGGTATTTAAACATAAAACAGTAAGTAAACAGACTTTAGAATAGCACAATTCCTTGGACAAACTGTAATAAACTATATACAAACCTTTTTGCCAATCCCTGGGTACAAGACAGGCGCTGTGACTGTGTCCACTATCTTATTTCATCAGCCTGATATGTAGCCAGTTCTTAAGCCAAATGGTGTCTATCTGCCTACTTTCAGAGCTTGCTTGCCCACCTCAATATCACTTGCAATTTTGTAACCTCTTTGGTGTTTGATGTATACCACCCTCAAATCACCACCACTTGCCACCACATAACTTCCATCAGCTTCACGCAAGCCCTAATGAGACTAAATCAAGCTCTCAGGTAACTAGCAAGTGTCTGAGCACCCCACATTTACCCCATGGGTTTGTTTTTATTCACTACTACAGGAACTGTCATAAAATGGATGGGACAAAGATACTATAAAAGCCATAATAATATACAATAATATGTAAATAATATGTATAATAAAACTAATATGTAATAATAACTATTTTGGATTAAGGCATCTTTCTGATATGATATGATGAATATATACAGGTATCAATATACCTTTCTACATATTAATAATGCAGAGCAAATCAGGAATGCCATAGGTTCTTAGTGGGTTGCTATCGCCAATTTGTCTTATATTTAATATTATAGTCCCAGTAAGCAGTGGCAATCATTTTACTCTCCTAGATTCCTGTAAATGTGCAATCTGACCTAAAAATGTCTGCCCTTCAATTAAAATCACGCTGCACCATTTTTTTACCTTACCCTGTCAATATCTTTGGCATGACAGCCTACCAAATTTCTCTCTTAATAATTTACTAAAAATGTTAATTTATAAAAATAACTTGGCAAAACAGTAAGAATAAAAATTCCCTTTTTAAAACAAATACACTAAGAAAATGTCTAACAGATGTAGAAACAATTTTCAGAGTCAGAGCCTTTACCTAAAAATAACAGACTGACCCACACACACTGGTATGCTATCTGCAACACCATGATATCATTCAATGACATCATGTTAACTTTGTTCTTCCATTATATTTAGTGTACTCTCATGACTCCTACTTTCCATTGTACTAAACCATACAGTGTTTTGCACAAGGTGAGGGTAATTTGACATTCAGTCATTGTAACAGCGATTGTAAACTTTATTCAATATAATTTAATGGTAACTTTCTGTTGAGAGAAATTATTTGTGTACATATATGGGTCAAAGCGCAAAAAAATGTCACTGGAGGAGTTTTTTTATTCTGACATTCGTAGAGGGCCATATTCAGAGTTGGTGTCCTAATTCTAAAAGCTACATCAGTATTTATGCTAGGAAACTTGCATGTATTCAGAGGTGGGTTATGCAGATGCTTAAGTAGATTTTTTTGGGCTCCCCATTCAGATTATGTAAATTACATTTAGTTCACTCCTCCAAGGTTGCCATATTCTTAAGTAGACGTGTCAGAGACAGGGTTTTTCACTAGCATCTTGACCACCACCTTTAAACACATATTTGTCTTTAAACCCAAATAAAATCAAGGATAAAAAAGTGGACTAAATGAGGAAATAGCATTTTTTTCTTTGTTGTCAAATGTAATACAGTGTAACATAAAAGCAAAAAATGAAAAAAAAAAAAAGAAAGAATAATATGGTGATATATGAATCAGAAGATGGCAAGTAATGAAATGAATCTAATAGGAGCTAATGTATTACCACTATATTACTGCATGAATAATGATCACTGTAATCATTACTGTGACGATGAGGAGGGAGGTGCCAGACGTGCATCCTCACAGCCTGGCCCCACCCTCCTCCTCATCACTCTCACCTTATGCAAATCTGGTTTAATTTAACAGTATGGATTCCACCTTCATTATTTGGAAGTTTATAAAATAGCACTTAATCCAGTATATCCTATTATTTTGCATTATTTGTTTGTTTGTTTGTTTGTTTGTCAATCCAGAATATAAAAAAACTGTTAATTGTTCACTTAATGAAGCTGTGAAGATAAATCCAATTGATGAAATCATAATGTATGCATGGAATGTAAGCTATTTTATCACCCTTTCAGTTAGCTATTTTGAGTTGTCAAACTCAGGACCCTGGGTCTGTGAGGCAGAATTTCCATTTATATAATGTAACAAACTACAGAATAGGGACCCTGAAGGACTAATGTTTAGGACACAGCCTTCTCATCACTGTGGCCTGGGTTCAAGTCCCAGCTAGGGTTTTTGGTCAGGCTGAAATGAGAATTGGAAAAAAATTTAAAATGTGCCAAAATAGATTATTAGTATTTGGAGCTATCCATGATTCCCTTGACTAGAACCCCAGCAGAAGAGAAGCGACCCCATATAATGATGCTGCCACCACTATACTTGGATGTGGTGTTCTTTGGGTGATAAGCTGTCTTGTTTTTTTCATCAAACATATGTTTTATAAATTATGCCCACAAAGTTCTACCTTGGTCTCAGACCATAACACATTTTGCTACATGGTCTGGGGTGATTTAGGTGGGCTTGGATGTTTTTTTCCTACGAGAAAGGGCTTCTATGAGAAATAGCCACCCTAACACATAGCCCAGACTTGTGAAGAATACAAGAGATTAGTGTCACATGCAGGGAGTGAATAGTTTCTGCCAGATATTCCCGTAGCTCCTTGCCATAGGTCTCTTGGCAGCCTCCCTGATAAGTTTTTGTCCTTTTGTCAATTTGGAGGGATGTCCTGTTCTTGGTAATATCACTGTGGTGCCCCATTTTCTCCACTTGATCTAATGTTTTGGGAATTCTTTTGTACCCCTTTCCTGATCAATACTTTTTGAAAATGGCTCTTTCCAGACTGATGAAATCAAGAAGATGTCAAGAAAATCCTACAGAAATAGCTGATCTTTACTTGGGGTTAATCAGAATCACTTCATTGATGACAGGTGTATAATAACTACTTTTGAACATGAGTTTGAATGTGATTAGTTAATTCTAAGCACAGTTACATGCCTCAATACATGTGCAACTAGGTTATTGTAAGTCTTTCCTTTATCTTTTTACCCTAAAACATTTCAATTTCTTTTTCATTGGAATTTTGTTGGTTGCTTTAATCCAATATAGCAAGATCTGCCATGACATGATCTATCATTTTTTTTACATCACACACAAAAACACACAAAGACCATCCAAAAATGGCAGAAACTGAGAAAGGATGCACTAAGGGTTTCAGAGGTAATTTGAGGGAAGCCACTAGAGAGGTGTCAATAAAATTATTCATAGCACCTGAGTCCAGAAACATGGTGACCAACCTGTCTAGGTAGTCTCTCCAGAATGTGGCAGCATTGAGGTAAATCCCAGTGGAAACGAACTCGGGAGGGCTGTATGTTTCCCATGAGCTCTGGAAATGAAGCACAAAAATGACCTGGATGCCCACATTAAAGAAAATGGCTCTCCCTCATACAAGCATCCCGCTCAAATTGGGAAAGGTGGGTACTTCCCAGTGGCATGATCTGTTCCAAGGGTTCAGTGAACCTTCTAGCTGAGGGGCTGGAAGGCTCAAGTGAAAGTGTTGCTTCAGAAAGGCACCTGGCCTGAGGAACCCGGCGTTCCCTATGTTGCTCTCACAGCCAATCATCCAGCTTGACGGTGAGCTCAAACAAACTCTCCAGAGATGAGGGTGTCTATCTGACAGTGAGCTCAGCTTTTATGTTGTCTGCTAGCCCCTGGTGTTAAGCAGCCATAAGAGCCTCTGAGTTGCAGCCACTTTTTAAAGAGTCCGGAACTCAATGACATAATCAACCACAGGATGAATGCCCTGCCGAATAAGGATGAGGCAAACAGCTGACTCCCTGTCACCAACTGGATTGTTGAAAGTATTATACATGGTCTGAACAAACTGGTCTACTGTAGCACACTCTGTGGGCTGATGCTCCCACATCAAGGTGGCCCTCATTTTTCCTTCTCATGCCTGTGGCAGACTGAGGCTGACCCCTTACAGACAGAAACATTGTGAGAGTGTAGGACTAAGTATAAAATTATATTATCTTAGTCCGCTGCTCTCCTTTGACCAAGGACAGAAATAGGTGTGGCTGAAGGTTAAATGCTTGTTTGAATTTTATTCCGTAATATCTGACTCCAATAATTATTTAGCTTAACAACCTTTTAGTTAAGGTACTAAAAGGATAAAATGTCAGTGTTCAAATTACATTTAATCTAAAACAGCTTCATACTAAGCTTTCATTATAAAGTGACATTCCTAATTCAGAGCCTTTTATATAGCCTATTTATTAAACAATTATTCAGTTAGCTCAAAGATTTCTATTGACATGCAAGCGTTTCTATTTACTTGTCAGAGGTTTTTATTTAAACTTGCAAGTATTAGCTTTTTATATTAGCTCAGAGGGTACTTTCAAATGTGTCTAAAGTACTAAAACTTTAGCCAGAAAACTATTTCTAGTACTCATATTAATCATACAAATCACGCACTATTAATTTACCATACAGACACAAGACACTTGCATTTAAAATCAGATGAGACTTTATTACTATTCTAAGACAAAGAAACTAATCCAACACAAACACACACACACACATGCACACACACACACAAACAGGGGTGAAAATGGCTTTGAACAGAGAGTGAATGAATTCCCAAGTTTCTAGCAGTTTCTCAGACCATGACCACTCAGCTAGAATCTGGAGGTGCTACACTTGCGTTTGTGTTGCCAGGGATTCCCTGGTTGCGTCATTGTTTGGAGGAGTTTTCCAGCGATGCTGATTGGTCGGCAGTCTGGTTGGCCTTATGTAGCATCTCGGAAGACCAATGAGGATGATAAACAGAGTGAGGAGTGAACTTGGCTGAGTCTCGGGTTGCAAAACTTTGATGAATGGTTCACAGCGGTGCAAAGGCGGGAGCTGGAGGCTTTGCAGGAACCAGGCTGGATGCAGAGTCTCGGCACGAGCGTGATCACCTTGTGATGTCGAGGGGTGAGAACTTCTGAAGCTCTTGGTTGATGAGAACTCCTGGAAGAGACTCCTGCAGATGTTGGTTGAAGAGACTTCCTCGAGATGTGGATGGATGAGACTCTCTTCAGGTGTGGATGGAGATTCTCTTGAGCTGTTAGTTGAAGAGAATTCAGAGTTTCCTTTGTGTCAGGGGGGTTTTAACCCTTTCCAGTTGGGCTGACCTCAAAGTGCTTGCTCCAGTCAGCAGGATCTTGGGGCAGGGTGTAAACTGCATTCTCCTCCTCTGACAATAATCAGCATACAGGGCTCTGAGTAATGTGCCTTTTCTAACTTTCCACAAGGTAAAGTTAGAACTTTGGTCATGAATTCTGTAACATGGATGTAATGCATTGTACTCCAATTTACTTTATCCCAACTCTTAGGAAATTACACAACAATCACACACATACCAAACACGGCATTTATAAGCTGTGGTTACTAGACTGCTAATAATCAGCCACAATTATCATACTAATACTCAACCAAGATAATGCCTGCTAAGCAATCAAATTAATAATGGCCACCTTGTGGCTATAAGCATGATACTGATAAAGCATGACGTTAAAAGACATGTTTCAAACCATGGTGCATCATTTTAAGAGTCATTGCCCTTTTAGGAGATAGTAATCATACATAGCCACAAAAAATAGGTCTACCCAGACGATTCCGCTAATTATTATTTACAGACCCCCAGGGCCATATTCTGCATTCCTTTGTGAATTTGCGGATTTCATCTCTAACCTGGTTATTTCTTTAGACAAAGCATTAATTGTTGGATACTTTAATATTCATTTTGATAATCCAGAAGATCCTCTGAGAACAGCGGTTATGTCCATTCTTGATTCAGTAGGAGTTAATCAGAATGTAATAGGACCCACTCGTAGTGGTAGTCATACTCTTGATTTAAACGTTCAGATTAAATATAGAAAATATAGTCACATTTGTGCAGTCTGAAGCTATCTCAGACCATTATCTCATCTCATTTATAATGTATATTAATCATAATATATGCACCTTGCCATCCTACTGCGTCCAACATACATTCACGTCAGCAACTGCACAGAGATTTATCAGTAATCTCCCAGAATGACCAACTATGATTGGATCACTGTCTGATCTCGAAGAACTTGACCAGGCAACTGAATGATTAGAATCAATGTTCCGCTACATGCTAGATAAGGTAGCACCACTTAAAAGAAAAATAATTAGAGAAAAAAAGCTAGCACCCTGGTATAACGATCACACACATACCTTAAAACAGACCACTCGAAAACTATAATGTAAATGGCATCAAACTAAATTGGTAGTATTTCAAATAGCATGGGAGGAGAGCCTTTTGAGCTATAGAAAAGCTCTTAGTGCTGCTAGATCAATGTATCTCTCTACCTTAATTGAAAGTAATCCTAGATTCTTATTTAATACTGTAGCAAAATTGACTAGGAATAAGACCACAATAGAAACATGCACACAATCATTATATTGTCAGGGATGACTTCATGAAGACTACAGTTTTATAACTAACCCTGTAGATAATAATATAATGAAATCAGATCAACAATTAGAATGTTTTACTCCCCTAAGAGAAACTGAACTAAGTTCACTAATTTCATCATCAAAACCATCCACCACCACCACCATATATATGCTACCTCTGGGCAAAATTATTCGTTTTAAGTTGACTTGACAGATCCAACTTACCGTTGTTCATTTTCTTCTTCTTATTATTATTATTAAGGGTCCAAGCACCTACTGCTAATAGTCCCAGCCTGGTCGGGAGCCCCCTCTTTAAAATTTTTTTCCTTTGAGTCATTCCAGTGTGGGGTTTATCCATTCTCCCTTCCCCTGTTGCTCCCACATCAGGAGGTTCTTCTCCAGGAGAGCATGCTGTGATTCCAAGGATCCTGCTTCATCCATGGTTAGATCGATCTTGCTGTCGTGGATGGGAGATGCAGGTACATGTTAATTTACAGTGAAACAAAAGCAACACAAAAACTATGAGACATGAACAAGGCAAGGCAATCACAGAAACATGGTATAAATGTTGGTGACAATGACTGAAGATCAACAAAGAGTGCTATACAATGCATGACTTAAATACTTGCTAATTAGACAACAACGTGATACAGGTGCTCCCGGTCATGTTACGTGGTGCGTGCAGTGAGCATGTCACTTGAGATGGCTTCTGGGCGATGTAGTCTGGCGCCATGTCACAACCTCGTAGTGCTGGAACCCTATTGTTTTTGTTAGGATTATTATTATTATTATTATTATTATTATTATTATTATTATTGTTATTAGGGGTCCAAGCATACAGTGATGGAACCCTATTGCTTTTGTTTGAATTTATAGGGGTCCAAGCATGTATTAATACCGGCATTACATTAGGCTACACTAACATTAACTACACTGAAACTCAAAGGTAGTCAATGCTAGGCTAGGCTTTTGCAGTGAAGCCCATGCAACCCACCATCTACAGAGCTACAGTAGCTGTTTGTGTCTATGCCTATAGTTTAATTTGCAACATCTGTTCTGGTCCAGGACCACTGCTGAACAGATGATATTTGGGTGGTAGACAGTTCTCAGCAC
The DNA here is from genome assembly GCA_022758105.1 of Pangasianodon gigas. NCBI lineage: Eukaryota > Metazoa > Chordata > Actinopteri > Siluriformes > Pangasiidae > Pangasianodon > Pangasianodon gigas. Next base: position 6,092,138 of record CM040455.1, on the reverse strand, counting down.
AGTTACAAATACAGCCACAAGCAGCAATTTGCCAGGTCCAAGCAGCCCTTCGAAGGTAGGCCCAACTGCCCAACCAGTGACACTACAATAAACTTGATCTTCAAACCCCACCCACTGATGGCCACATCCCAATCTCAGTGCGCATCCTCAGAATCATGTCCTTTATATGATTTTCAAGTTTGCTCTTTGTGCGATGTTTTTGGGTGGTGGACTACTCTGAACCAAGCAGTGATACTGATGTGTGTGTCTTTGTGTGTTAAGAGAGGTCCTGTGGTCAGAAACTGATCAGTGATGAATTGAGTATGGGGGGGCTGATAAATTGTGCAGCAATAGATGGGCTACGGTGTGTGATTGTCAACCTACAAAATGACCAGTCAGATCACTTGGTGCAGATTTTGACACAATTGATCATACTATTCTCCTGGATAGACTAGAAAATGTTGTTGGAGTTAAGGGAACGGCCCTCTTCTGGCTCAAGTCTTATTTGACTGAACGCTATCAGTTTGTATATGTAAATTAAGCATATTAAGGTAAAGTTTGGTGTTCCGCAAGGTTCTGTTTTAGGCCTACTGCTTTTTTCTTTATGTATGCTACCTCTGGGTAAAATTATTTGCAAATATGGTATTAGCTTCCATATGCTAATGACACACAGTTGTATGTTTCAGAAAAACCAGGTGAGAGACACCAGCTTAATAAAGTTGAGGATTGTGTAAAGGACATTAAACACTGGATGCTTATTAAGGTCCTTCTACTTAATTCTGACAAGACGGAAGTACTTGTAAAAGGACCACGTGCAGCTAGAATTAGCTATCTGATTACATAGTATCTCTGGATGGCCTTTCTGTTTCATCATGTACAACAGTAAAAGACCTTGGTGTGATTATTGACTCTAGTCTTTCATTTGAAGCTCATGTAGATAATATTACTAGGATAGCCTTCTTTCATCTCAGAAATATTGCTAAGATAAGAAATATAATGTCACTACATGATGCAGAAAAACTAGTTCATGCTTTTGTTACCTCTAGGTTAGATCATTATAATGCCTTACTGTCTGGATGTTCCAGTAGGTGCTTAAACAACCTCCACTTAGTCCAGAATGCAGCAGCAAGAGTCCTTACTAGAACCAGAAGATATGACCACATCACCCCTATCTTATCCATACTGCTATGGCTCACAATCAAATTTCGCATTGATTATAAATACTACTGTTGATTATAAATACTACCTATAAAGCACTGAATGGTCTCGTACCGCAGTACATGAGTGACATACCTACTTGTACTACTCAGTACATGCCTACATCGATCAAAAGGTGCAGGCTATTTGTTGGTACCTTGAATAGTGAAGGCTGCAGCTGTTGCCAGAGTTTTCTCTTACAAAGCCCCACAGTTATGGAACAGCCTTCCAATTAGTGTTTGGGGCTCAGACACAGTCTCAGTGTTTAAGTCTAGGCTGAAAACATATTTGTGTAGTCAAGCCTTTTGTGAATAGTTTTTTCTATTGGAGAAGATCTGGAGGGTTCACGGGCACTCTCGTGCATTAACTCAGGTTTGTTGACAGTGGAGTGGTTGGCAGCTTTATGCCCCAGGGCGCCCTCATGTCTGTGTTATCTTCTGGCTCTCCCTTTTAGTTATGCTGTCATAGCTAGTCTTGCCGGAGTCCCTGCTTCCACTCTGCACACAATGTACATTGTCCTTAACCTTTACGTGACAATAAGCTTACCTAATAATCAGTGTTTCTTTCTCTTTCTCCCTCTCCCCCCCCTTCTCTCTCTCTCTCTCTCTCTCTCACTCACTCACTCTCTGTTGAGCTACACATGCTACTCCTGAGATACCAGTGATCCTGACCCCTTCTGCTCTCCGGAACTGCCTGATCCAGCCTGATGCCCTACTTCTGGTTGGTGTTCTCATCACTTGGAACATTTGATAACTTCAACAAAATAGACTTGAAACTACAACGAATTTCCTGGTTACACAATTGCACTTTTTGTCCATATAGTGCACAGTTATAGAAGGGAATTATTTATAATTGCACTATCCAGTGTCACCCAGATGAGGATGGGTTCCTTTTTGAGTCTGGTTCCTCTCAAAATTTCTTCCTCATAACTCTCAGGGAATTTTTCCTTGCCACCTTTGCCTCTGGCTTGCTCATTATGGATAAATTTAGGGATAAATTAAAAAAATTTAAAATTTATATCCTGAATTTATATATTTCTGTAAAGCTGCTTTGTGACAATGTCCACTGTTAAAAACGCTATACAAATAAAACTTAATTGAATTTAATTGTTTTATCTGTGTAAAGGTGGGAACATATTAGCCTTTTTACCCAAGAGTTTATGTGGCTCTGTTAGTTTGTACATTATATAGCATTTGTTATTGCTTTATGGTTATGGTCAGTCTTATTGTTAAACTTTGGTTGCTGCCTTTGCAATTCATTTTTTGCCAATGCATGCTAGTGCTAGTAGGCCTCTGCATATGGTTGTTTATACTGTAAGCACATGCACATCAGACCACCTATTCTAGTGACTCTGGATGGTGGCACTGGACCAATTCTGCCATCCCCACCAGTACCACTAGGTCAACAACATCTTCAGCACCGTGCTCCTCTGTGTCCCAGAGCTGTTGGGCAATTGTGAACAGGCGTCAGCAAGAGGAACTGCTGACAGTGTTGTCCAGTGTGCAGCCAACCCATTACAAAATGGCCCAATTCATGTCTGGGTACTCCAGCAGGTTTGCAACCAGAAGTTGTTGGGTTGCAAGCTGCACTTCCCCCAACAGTAGCCACAGCAAGCTGACCATCCAATGTGACTCTGGCCAGCCCCACACTGCTGCAGTTAAGGAGCCTTGTCCAACTGGTGGGTGCTCAAACAGCTCCATGCCGCAGCGCACTCCAACAGCTCCATGAATGCTTCCGGGTCGTCCTGCGGTCCCATCTTGGAGAGCATGATGTAGGCCATGGCTGCAGCGGCCACCGTGGCCGCTGCTGGAGTACCTACCAGTTGGACCAGGCTCCTTAGCACCTGCCAATCGTCTGTGTGGGCCTGGGGAAGGGCCTGGAAGTGCTTTTGCTCTGTGCACAGCTCGAGGAGGGCATGATGTTGTGTCTGGTGGATGCCCTCCTCAAGGCGCACACAGAGCAGGAGCATGGTGGATGCCGGTGAGGCTCTTGATGATTTCCAAGAGTGAAAAGTACTCCATGACGGCATATCTTCCTCAATTTTGTTTTGACACCAGTGTGACAGTACCTCATGTTCAATGGGAAAAGAGAAAATGGGAGGCAGGCTTGGGACAACTCAAAAGTGCTATTTATTTTTGTCTTTTGATTTTTCTCACTTAGGGCACTCGCAAACACACACAAATAGTACAGTTCTGTGACGCTCAGCTCTCTCTGTCACGGCTCTTGTCGCTCCCCCTTTTATCTTCACCGGCACTCACTGAAACACAAAACACTTGTTAGGAAAATCACCCACAGATGCAGCCTCATCCTTACCACTCACTCTCCTGACTCCACCCTCCATTCACAAACCAGTGCTCAGTTCCAGTATGTATATGTGTGGGTGCAGGTGTGTATGTGTGTGTGAGAAAGATAAGCAAAATTGCAAACCCATATACTGTAAATGTTATTTTGTAAACTTGTATGATACTGTTGATATCATCTCATTGTTCACCAGGAAATATGGATTAGGATGATACCAAACAAAGCCTGAGGAATATTTTGGTTAGACATAGTTTAGATGACCAGGTTTAGTTCATATGGTTTCTCTGACCCACATTCCTAATCACTTTAATCTTAATCAAATTACTGCCACAGTTTCTAATCTTACTACAAGAACTGTGACGAAACAACCCTCACAGAGTAGGGTGAAGGTATCAAAAACAACTCTAGATTTTATGAGGGCTATAAACAGTGGTAAGACATCTTGACCAGATCTGTTCTCCATTTTTTTCCTAGAATTATTAATTGCTTTGCCAACAAGGAAATTAAGTTGCCATTTTAACCTTGCTTTTTTAACCAGCTCCAAAAATGATAGCCTGCGATGAGAAAACTTCCCCACAATTTATGAATAAAGAATTCAGTAGATCGAGGAGTGGTTTGAGCCTTGCATATCCGAAAAACAGTGATAAACAGTTTCCCTGAGCCCACAGAACACATTTGTCACAGACATTTGGAATAATGACACTGACAAAAGCATTCACATCCACAGCACCATGGAGGATTCTCCACTGGAGATCTCCAGACTTTTTTTTAATGGTGCCTCACTGAAAACCTTAACAAGTTGACTGTACTCAATTGATTGAGTAAACTCTTTCCCTCAATTTAATTGAGTAATGAGGTCTACCAAAACTTGTATATTTAAGTTCACCTAACTTGGTGCTCATGTAGACTGTACTAAAATTGTTAACTTCGCTTAAGTTGGTGTTCATATACTGTACCTAATTAATTAAGTTCACTTAACTTGGTGTTCATATAGTGTAATTTATAGCTTACTGACAGTGAATCAAACACGGGCTGAGGCGGTGAGAGTGCTGCATGCTAGCCACTAGTCCACCATGGAACCAGAATACTGAAATAATTAAGTTCACTTAACTTGGTGTTCATTTCAAGTGTACGTAAATACAGGGTGTCCCCAAAGTCTCCATACATAGGAGAAATTAACACTTTTTAGCAAATTTAATTAATGTAACTTTATTTACAAAACATTCTCTACATGATTGCCATTTCTTTGTAAACACACACAGAGTCGCCTCTCCTGCTCATGATAAACTCAAGAACTTCACTACACCGTTACCAGCAACAGACCGGACGAAGAAGACCGCCTTTTCCAGTTATCTACCAATCAGTGCATTAGTGCTCTTGTTGCCAGGCAGAACTCCTTGCATGGCCAATCACATCAAAGAAAGACCAGAGTGAGCTATTTTAATGAATCATAATTTGGAGTTTGTAACACTTAAAATCTTAAGTTTATGTATTTTATAGGTAAACATGTTAAACGAACTTAGATTTTTGATTTATGGATACAAAACATTTTAAATAATGTTCAGTCACAATTACTTGATTGTTTAAATAAAGACAACATTAGAGTTTACAGTGCTTCTAAAACACCCTCCATATTGGCCGTTTGTCCCTCCCCAGTCCAAGTTGCTCCCTCCACATTGTATCAACCCTCCCATTCAATGCTGATTTGTTCACAGCATTTATACAATTGTTGCTCGGGAACAGTGTGCAAATTTAATCTTTCCATTTAGGTCCAAAAAGGGACCAGATGTGCCCTTTAAATCTGGAGTAAGTCCAGAGAGAATCTGGAGAAGATCCCCTTCCACTCCAGTAGCCCTGTAGCAAAGACCACTGGATCACAAGTAAAGATGATTTTTTTTTTTTTTAGATATCTAGCTTGTAGTTGTGACAACTGTTTAACTATATAAATGAATTTTTCCCAGTGTTGACTAGATTGTACTGACACCTTCCTCAGGTACTGAGAAATAGCCTAATATAGTCTAGTTGTAAATAAAAATAAACAGAAAAGAGGGACAAATGTGAAGATCAGAGAATGTTTCTACTGCACATTTAGACATCTCACTGTAGAAATAAAACAAAACAAAAAATGAAGCTGTTTATGTGAAGGACATTCATTCTTTTTTTTCTTTAACTGATATAAAAATCTCAGTGGGTCCAGAGCTTCCTCTGGAAACACTGGGCACAATGCAAGAATAAACACTGAATGGGATGCTAGCCCCTTACAAAGGCATGTCACAAACTCACACCCACACACATTCACACCTAGGGTCTATGTAGGGTAGCTAAAATTCTTATTGGCAGGCTTTCTAATTACTATATGTATTAAGAGACCTAGTTTGTGTTTTTGTGTTTTCCTTATGTGTGTGACTATGTATTTTACTTATGCATAAGGAATAGAACATGGCAGGGCGTGTTGTTATAGAAAATTAATCAATGGCTTTTGGCAAATGAGATTGGGGAATTCAACAGCTCTGTGAGAGAGAATGTAAATGTAATAAAATGTGAAATGTAAAAAATGCTCCAGCAAGAGGCAGTATGACAGAGTATGCAGATATGCAGCATATGGAAAATCCTGGTGCTAAACCAGAGAGCCAGAATAAAAATAATAATGCACAAGTTGTGAACTTGCTCTATTAACTATCCTGTTGCTGTGTAAGAGTATTTGACATTAAGGCCAGAGATGTAGCACCTCTAAATGCTGTGTGGAGCGTTACACATTAAAATTCATCAGTCAAATCTACTCCTTAATAGGGCTTCATTGGTGTTATTTATGATAGAAATAACCCACACAATGCCATTAGGAGAGATTGGAAATAGTTCAACATAGGTAACATATGGGTCTTGAATAATCTAATGACTACTTCAAGATCAGATTGTAGTTTTAACTTCAAACATAAGCTCACTAGCTATGGTTAACATTTACAGCTTTGGTAGTCCTAAATGCTACAATTTTACCTAAATCCAGTCTTATTTGACAATTTTAACTACTTTAGTCTAAATGCACTACAGTATGTTAACAACTATAGGACAGCTGTACCTGTGTTAGCCTAAATGTATATTCAATGCATAAACAACAGTGACAACTTTAGCTACATTTGCCTAAATGCACTATAATGCATTAACAACTATTCAACATCAGCTAAAGCCACATTAGCCTAAATGAATATTCACTACATAAACAACTAATAGCATGTTTTTCTATAAGAACAACTGTATTTGTGTTTGATGTAAGAAACTGTAATTTTAACAATGTAAGCTTATTTTAGGTGTCAAAGTATTTCATAAACCAGCCAGTTATAACAGATTGCTATTTGGACATCGCAGAAATTTGGCAGGACAGAAGTGCATAAAGCATGGAAGGTCATTAACCAAGGCATCATCACAAACAAAGTTTACTATTAGAGGACAGCTAAACTTTTTGCTGCAAACTCCAGAACTTTATTAAACACAGCTGTGAGCTCACACAGAGTTTCATTTGTAGGTGCATTTATCTGCTCTGGGTTACCAGAATGCATATTTTCGCGCCAAAGAAAATAAAGTGGTGGACGTCCGTTTCCTAAAGACCAGCATTTCTTGACTGCATGGCCAATTTTATGGCAGAAGGAACAGGTTTTGCTTTGCTTATTATGTGAATGAGATGTGAGTTGCATGTACTGTAATTGCTGAAATTTGATAATCTATTTTCTCACACAGAGCTGTGAGTGGTTGCTGTGCAGATGGTAGGCCTCTAGTTTGTACATGTGATTGGTCCAGCCCAGCTGCTCCAGCTGACTATAGGGTCACAGCTGGATGCTGGTGGGTGGCAACAATACCATGCATAGACATTACTGGATCAGATCTGAGTGACGGAGCTAGTGTGGACAGAGTCTCACATTTTGTTTCATTAGTATGATCCAGTCTGCGACTAGAAATGCTCAGTGACATAATCTCTGCATGTGACATCATCCTAGTGCAAATCTGAGGGCCTGAGGGTAAAACAGTGATCTCGATTAACTTGGCATTGGCACAGAAAGTCATTTTATAGCATACTAGCTTTTTTTCAAGCTCAGCTATGCGTTCAGTGAACGCTGTACTCTGTTCTGTCCAGTTTTGCTTCTCATGTGCAAAACTGTCGATCTGCAGATGCAATCTTTCTATTTCATTATAGTGGGTTATATTTAACTTGAACGTTCTCCTGAAAGCAATTATAGTGTCCTCCAAAATGTCCAGGCTATTTCTGTACACTCAATATCCGGTAACCAAAATAAGTTTATTAAACTTTGGCTTACCTGAGAAAAAATGTTGTGCTTTAGTGCCATTTTTACCATGTTCTGAAAAGAACCACTCTAGAATAGACTTCCTGCTCGATCTACAACCATACCTTCATGCTGAATGCGAGGTAATGTTTCCTTCACATCATCAGCCCACATTTGCATGAATGCTCACTGGATTTCACTAGTGTTTCCCTCAGCCATTGTGTACAAAGCTAATGCTCTTTGTCAGATTGTACGTGTCGGAGCTCCTGCTGCTCTTTTGGGAATTCTGACCCGTTCTACAAAAAGTGATTATAAGTCATGCACCTACAGCTTGCTCTGCTGCTAAAGAGTAAGATAAGTTTGTCTGATCAGTTCAGGATCATCTTACTGCCATAATTTATAAATGTTTGATGTCATTTACATTCTAACTTTCATGTGGTCTGTTTTAAGGTGCGCATGTGATTGTTGTACTAGTATACTACAAGGGTGCTAGTTTTTTAACCCTAATCATTTTTCTTTTAAATGGGACTACATTGTCTAGTGTGTATCGGAACTTTGACGCTAAGCATTCAGTCACCTGATCAAGTTTAGACAGTGAACCAATCAAGGTCGACAATAAAACCGTATACAGTAGCTGGCGTTATTGTATGCTCGATGAAGTAGCATGGGGAAATGCATATATTATGACACATCTTAAATGAGATGAGGTAATGATCTGAGATTGCTTCAGACAGGGTTAGTATGTTTGTGTTTTCTATATTTGATACAAATGTCAGTATTAAGTCAAGGGTGTGTCAGCCATCATGAGTGAGTTCTATTATTTTCTGATTAACCCTTTCTGAGTCTAGAATAAATGCAACGCTGTTCTCAGAGTGTCTTGCAGATTATCAAAATAAATATTAAAGTCACCAACAAGTACTGCTTATGCTACAGAAACAACCAGGCTCAAGACAGAATCTGAAAATTAAAGTAAAAATTTAGAATATGGCCCTGAGAGTCTGTCAATATTTATTAGTGGAAACAACTGTGTAGACTTTTTTTTTGTGGCTACGTGCATATGTTATGTCAGTATACAGAACTTCAAATAAGTTAAATTCATATCCAGATTTTGTGTGTTGCCTAGAATATCATTATAAATAACTGTGATGCCTCCTCTTCTGCTGGTTTGAAGGGGCATTGTACATAGATGTATCCAGGATGGCTATCTTCATTAAATGCTACACACTCATTAGGTCTAACCCAAATTGCTGTTAAATGCAGTATATTACATCCCTGATCAGTAACAGTTTCATTTACAACAAGAACTTGATGTAAAAGAGTATTTCTACATTTTTGTTTAGCTCGGGGGAATAGACACAGGCTCAATATGTTGGAACCTGAGTTACAACTCAAGACACCTAGTAGACGGTTGGTTTAGACTGTTTGTCTTATCCCTGGCCTTGGCTCTGGATTGTCACTGATTAACTAGGCCTGTTCTGAGACTTTGATCTTTGCTACAAGGAATGAGAGCAGCACCTTGCTGAGTGGAATGGATATCATCCCACCCTAAAAGGCCAGCCTTGCCCTTACAACTACTCCAAAGCTATAAAGCCCAAATTTTGGAGTTTTCAGAGCACTACCTACACATTCAGCAGTTCAGTGACCATAATCTGCTGTACGCTTCATTGGCACGCTGTGCTAGGGTGGGGCCAGAGCACATTATTGCAATGAACATCGCCTTCGCTAATTTACACACCTCTGGAATGTTAGCTTTAGTAACCTCAAACTGATGAAAGCATGTATTGTTAGCTCCTACATGGTTAACTATCTTTGAAAACCTATGTTAGCCTAAGACCCTATGATTACCTGCAATGTCCAGTATCCTGGTTTCCAGTATACAGCTAACTAAAGCTGCTGGTGCCCCTAAAGCCCTAACTAATTTCATGTACTGTAGAATATAACCAGAGCACTTTCAACAGGCTTCTCAGTGGGTGCTTCAATGAGGAGAGCATACCATTTGACACGTGAAATGCAGATGAGTGGTGCTCCTGTGGATGAGCCTTAGCATTAGTTTTGGCTTTGCATTTATGCCACTGAGTTGTCACCCATTAGCCCCATTTTAAGGGATCTAATGTCAGAACTGGGAGCTCGCTATCGCTGCCTAAGGCACCCAGACTTACCAAAACTATGCTGCTCCCGCTTTAAATACTGTATATATTAATATATCACAAATAAAGCTATTACTGGAAGAAGAATAGCTAAACTAAAATCTTGCACTCAGCACATTAAAAAAGCTAAATTTTGGCTCAATGGCGAAAGTGTCACATGCACATTAGTCATAGCTTTCTGTTGAGGATTGCAGATAGATCCGATGTGAAGGACCGTGGTTTGCTGTGTTTAAACAAAAAAATATAAAAATAAAAAAATACAGCACTCTTCAAGAAAATGAAGAAGTGGCAAAAATAAAGAAAAATACAACAATGAAAATGAAAGCACAGAAATTATAGATGATTAAAAAAAATTAATTTAAATTGTGACACAGGTGAGAATCTCCTAGCAAACTATTTCCAGCTGTGAAGCACCGGCTGTAATTCAAATCACAGGCTCATATTAATGTGCTTATTTTAATATGTTATCGTTTCTATAGTAACAACTTATTCACAGGGACCTGTATGACTGACACTCCTCGTAATCTAATAATAATAAAAACACAGATAACTGGCTGTTATTTAACAAATAAATCATATAATTGTCAATATGGTGAAGTTTTCTTTTCATTTTTAACATTAACATCTCCACTGTCAGCACTTTATAATATTTAGAAAGCCTTCTGCCACAGGAGATTCTTCAGGACAGATGATTTTCTTGCTAGCAAGACAAGCTGGGTTTTTTGTCTTATTAACTTCAACAAATGGGAATAAATACTCTCATCGGGGAAATGAATGTTTACAACAACGGGTGTGAATACTTATGCAATAACAACATTTTGATTTGTAAATAATTTTGCAAAATTATAACAAAAATTGGAAAAGTTAAAGGGGAGTGAATACTTAAGCAATGCATTGTATATGTACGGTGCAATTTGCTCAACTAAAACCATGACACCAATAATTTTGTATCTAGTCCATAAAGGTCATTATGTAATTACTCTGTGTTGACCTGTCCACAACTACCGCCCACTATTGCTAATAACATAATCCTAACAAAACAAGAAACAAAAACAAAATATGAAAGTGGATTTCAGAGGATTTTTTAATAGCCGCATGACACATAAATGACTCATCTCCTAATTTACATAGACAGCAATTTGTCACAATGTGTACAGATTGTTTAGGTAGGGCATTCTATCTAGGAGGAAGTCATTTAGGGTGAGAGTCTTGCAGATGATGTCTGAACTGGTGCTAGAAATAGCTTAGATGTGATAGCCTAGATTTCCTTTTAACTGTCTCCAGAGATATATATATATATATATATATATATATATATATATATATATATATAAAAAGAGCATGTGCTGAGGGGAAGAGTAAAAAAAGACAACATTTAGGTCGGAAAGACAGACAGATAAAACGGGGAGAAGTCTGAGAATTGGGGTTCTGAGGATGGAGTTCTGGACAGCCTCTGCTTTTTTGTGCCCCTTAGGTAATAGTTGTTGAATAGTAAGGAGGAGACAAGGAGGTTGTGGGTATGGAAACTTTGTCAGTAGTGGAGAAAGATAGAAATTTGTAAGAAGTTAACTATGAAGATATTTGATTACTCCATGCATACTCCTTCTTATTCTCCACTGGGTGCTTCAATTTTTTACCAAAGGTTTTCAGTAGGGTTCAAAATTCCATAGTGAGATGACCAATGCAACACTGATTTTTAAACCATTTCTTTTGTTCATTTAAATGCAGGTTTGAAGTCATTATTTTGTTTAAAGATCCATCCACATTCTTCATTACCATATGCTTCAGAGTCCAATTCTTGGAAAATTTTTACATATTTACAATATAATGCAGCTAACTATGCTGAATGTTATTTTTACCTAGGTATGTGTTTTTATATCCATTACCAAATCTGCAGGTTGTCCCATGTGATGGATGACAAAGGCATTTTACATGTGACCATCCTCACAGAGCGAAGGTCAAGGGCAACAACGCAGTTGATCAAAGACAATAATAGAATTTCTGAAAACTATGACCAGCTTAAAATATTTTCTTTTTGGATGATAAATGATCTGGATTTATTTGAATATTCTTTAGCAGTGTCAGTATAGTGGAAAAGTAAGTAGTTTCTCCAGTTTGTTGAATAGAGAATTTTAATGGTCATGTTGAAATTTTATCTTTTTTTTTTTCTTATTTTCATGTATTTAGGCATGTGACAACAGTGACAACCTGGCCATTAATTATTCATCTAAAAATTAATACACAAATTTGCAAATTAAAATCAATTTTATTTGTCATTCTAGAAGCTTCAATTTAATATTTGTGGGTCCTATTACTTTTATAAAGAATGTCTTAGATAGATCCACTAGAGGGAGATTAAGAATAAGTAATCAGATCAAAGCTCTACAGTCTGTGTTTAAGAGTCTGAGGAGCTCAGCCTCTTCTTTTAACATATGAATCCAGTTTTCTGTCACACTGAGCTGCTGCCAGACTTCGCTCACTTGACATGCTCACTTACATTAATGTTTAAATATACGATTCTACATTTTAATGAGAAAAGAAAGTGAATTCACAAGAAGTGTTGTAAAATCTGAATCCTATAGCAGTAACCTCAGTTACATATGTAGGCCCTATGTAGGAGCCGGGTCAGGTCTGACTCCACCCCATGGACTTTTTTCTGCAGCATGGGGTACTTCAGATAACTGCCAGGAACAGTGAAAATCCCCTGGATACTTTTTGCATATGTGTGCACGTATACCAAAACTTTCCTCAAAGTCACAAAGTTACCAAATGAGTATTTTCTATAAATATTTTTGCCATACACATGGGCGCCTGATTATGTGTGAAAGTGGGGGAGCAATGTTGGGGTGGCAGAGGTGCAAAGTACTATTATTTTCCTTACATTTTAACAAAAAGACATCTTTTCCATTGAGGCAAACTTTGGTCAGAGTAATTACTTTTTAATTTAATGAAGTGACTGTTAATAAAAAATTTTGTCCATACTAGTCTGACTTTATTTTGAAGAACTAGGCATATGTACAGTAGCCACAGAAACAGACTTTCAAGGCAGAAACAAAGAAAATATGACTCCAATTAATTGGAGTACAGTTGTCACCTAAAGGAGCACTTTCAACTCTTACTCTTACTAATTATTTTCATGAGGCTTATGCATCAGTTTCTTATAGAATATAAGCCTTATAGAAAGTCTTATAGAAAGGCTTATAGATCCAGTTCCCAGTCAATGGAGGCCAAGACACAAGCTGGTGGGAGGATGGAGTCATTCAGGACAGAGCATCGGCCTTTGTGTACTTAGAACCCGGACGGTAGGACAGGGTGAAGTTAAAACGGGCAAAGAATAGGGACCAGCGAGCTTGTCAGGGATTAAGGCGTTTGGCTGTAAGGAGATATTTGAGATTCTTATGATCAATGTATATGGTAAATCGATGCTTGGCCCCCTCAAGCCAGTGCCTTACTGAATACTTTGTTCAGGTCCTGGAATTCTAGAGGAATGATCAAGGAGGAAGGGCTTTCTGCGCTCTCAATGGAGGTAGAAGCTATGATGAATTCAGGGGTTTGAAGGGGTTTTTCTGCTCACTGTGGGTGTAAAAGTGGTTATTTGAGTTCATGTAGTCAGCTTCCTGTCAGCCTGAACCAGTTTGGCATTCTCCTCTGTTGTACATTATCATTTCTAACCCCAGAATGGCTGCTCAATGGAGGTTTTTTGTTTTTCACACCATTCTTGGAAAATTCTCTAGACTGTTGTGTGTGAAAATCCCAAGTAATCAGCAGATTCTAAAATACTCAAACTAGCCTGCTGGCACCAATGACCATGCCATTGTCAAAGTCACTGAGATCACATTTGTGCCATTCTGATGTTTGATGTGAATATTAACTGTATCTGCATAATTTTATGCATTGTGCTGCTGCCACATGATTGGCTGGATTGGATAACTGCATGAATGAGCAGGGGTGTTTCTATTAAAGTGAATGTATTGCAGAGTTATTCTCAAGCTCATGCACTGCATATTTACACTGAAAATCTTTTTTTTTTGTAAAGTGTAGGAGCAAGATACAAGGGCAAGTCTCTGTCTCTAGTTTTCTGGAAGTCCCTTAATTACAACAGGCACAAGAGAACTACTGCTGTAGCTGCAGCCAGCAATTCAAGGAGCTGGTATTGCACATTGTGGCCTGCTTGAATTTAATCAGGAAGCACAATAATGTCTGGCAAATGTTGAAATGACAGGATAGCATTCTCATTGCTTCATGCCAATTAATTGTGTGGCCTGTTTTAGTATTATTGAACTCTTTTCTCATACTGGACCTCATTTATCAAGCTAGATACAAACAGATTTATTCATAAATTGTTTGTACAAGCGCTTACACAAAGAAATATATGGAATATACTTTCATGGTTAAATTGCTTATTTTTTTATTACATTTACAGCATTTTGAAAATGCCTTTGTCCAGAGCAACTTATAGAAGTTCTTTGGAGTCTTTATTAAAAAGCATATCCTCATGCTAGTTCACTACATCAGAGACTAATAATACCTTCGAGAAAATTTTGTGAAAATCAGTCATTTTATAGTATTTATATTATATTAACTAAAGAATATGAAAAATAAAGAAAGGGAGTCAGAACAAACCCATAAATTAAGACAAAATATTCAATTCAATTATGACAAAAGAAATGCCACTGTATAAACGGAGGATGGGCTGGTCTGTCTGCGCATAGACATAAGCTGTAAATACATGCCTCAGCTGACAGCAGATTTAGTGCTCACTTATTCTTCTTGTTCTTATTATTATTAAATATTATTAAATACTCAAAATATTAGATATTAGTCAAAATATCTTCCACTTCCGCCTTTCCTCCTTTACCCTCATTGTTTATTTCATGCTCCCAGCTGTCTGTGCACTTCAGAATCAGAATTTATTGTCAGTATATATGTATATACATACACATATACATACATAACATTAAAACCACCTGCCTACTATTGTGTAGGTCCCCCTTGTGCCACCAAAACAGCTCTGACCCATCGAGGTATGGACTCCACAAGACCTCTGAAGGTGTGCTGTGGTATCTGGCACCAAGACATTAGCAGCAGATCCTTTAAGTCCTGTAAGTTGCGAGGTGAGGCCTCCATGGATCGGACTTGTTTGTCCAGCACATCCTACAGATGCTCTGAGATGTGGGGAATTTGGAGGCCAAGTCAACATCTTGAACTTTTTGTCATGTTCCTCAAACCATTCCTGAACCATTTTTGAAGTGTGGCAAGGCACATTATCCTACTGAAAGAGGCCACTGCCATTAGGGAATACCATTGCGATGAAGGGTGTTCTTGGTCTGCAACAATGTTAAGTTAGGTGGTATGTGTCAAAGTAACATCCGAATGCCATGATCCATGGTTTCCCAGCAGAATGTTGCCCAGAGCATCACACTTCCTCCACAAGCCTGCCTTCTTCCCATAGTGCATCCTGGTGCCATCTCATCCCTATGTAATTCATACACACACACACACACATGGCTGTATACATGATGTAAAAGAAAATGGGACTCATCAGACCAGGCCACCCTCTTCCATTGCTCCATGGTCCAGTTCTGATGCCCATTGTAGGCACTTTCGGTGGTGGACGGGGTCAGCATGGGCACTATGCAGCCCCATACACAGCAAGCTGTGTGTTCAGACCTGTGTGTTCAGACCTTTCTTTCATAAGCAGCATTAACTTTTTCAGCAGTTTGTGCTACAGTAGCTCTTCCGTGGGATCGGGCCAGACGGGGTAGCCTTTGCTCCCCACGCACATCAGTGAGCCTTTGGCGCCCATGACCCTGTCGCTGGGTCACCGGTTGTCCTTCCTAGGAGCACTTTTAGTAGGTACTAACCACTGCATACCGGGAACACCCCACAAGACCTGCCGTTTTGGAGATGCTCTGACCCAGTCGTCTACCCATTACAATTTGGCCCTTGTCGACGTTGCTCAGATCCTTATGCTCGCCCATTTCAAGAACAGACTGTTCACTTGCTATCTAATATATCCCACCCCTTGACAGGTGCCATTGTAACAAGATAATCAATATTATTCACTTCACATTGTGACGGCGGGCTGGCAGCCCACGCACGGAAATCATTCATCACTCCTCACACAACTGCCGGCGGGGTGCTGAAAGGACAGCGCCCCCATTGTTTTGGACAGCCAGAGTGCGCGTAGCTGTCAACCCCGGGACAACGCCACACTCAAGCCTTCACTCCCAGATCCCTCACTTGCACCCCCACCTATTATCTTCACCAAATTCAACAATAAAGAGCACGTTCCCCCACATCCCTGCCTCTGGGTGCTTGTGTTCAGCCTCCTTGTGGTCTCGCATGTCACAGAAGGACATATGAACCTGTAGAATAGGCTTTGTTACGCTGTGGAGGGCATTTTACTGACATGACTGGAGTCTACTGTACTTGTCCCCTTAAAGGGAAGGGTCACTGCAAATCAGTACAATGTTATTCTGACTAATTGCCTTTATCCAAATATTTTTATCATTATGGAAGTGAATGGTTTGATGAATATAAAAATAATGTAAATTATATGCATTGGCCTTTGCAGTCACCAGATCTGAAGCTATTTGAGCATATGACAGATCTTAATCCATATGAGCATTTGGCTTTGTGTTCACTGTGCTGTGTCATCAAAATATGTTCACTGTGGATTAGCTGGAAGCCTGAAAGCTATATGACAAGATATTTTTCTAGATGGAGTCAAATAGATATAGGACCACAGGATAGTATGTGTGACAGTTTCATAATCTGCCTCACTGTTAACATGGCACTGTGCAGTATTTTTGGCACAGAGTAAATGTGGTAAAGGTGCTAAAAAACTAAAATGACTGAGACAGTTCTTGCACCATCGCATACAGTTAAGCTTCAAAAATTCTTTCACACAGTTACGCTTCAGTTTTCCATTTGGATGCTTCATCTTCCTTTTTATCATTTCAATAACCCCCCTTCTCTGTATGGTGTTTGTACTATCACAACAAACTGATTTCTTTATGCCTTCATATTTGATGTCTCTGCCTTTCCCACTCTATGTCCCCATGCAATGCTACATTGCATACTGACCTTTGTAATCTTAAAGGTTAAGCTCATTACTAGTTAAACTTGTAGACTACATCTGTCTGGTAATGAAATGACTTGTTATTTTGGTATGGGTGATCTAACCTGCTGCAAAGCTATAGACCATAACATTAAGTCAAGAACTATTCTTCAATTAGCTATTCAGATGGCTGCTGGCTAGCCTGCTCATAAGATATCCACATTGCCTGTAGTTCAAACTCCTGCCAAAGTTCAGAATTTTGGCTAGCTGTCTGAATATGACTGAATGTGACTGAATGACTGCATATTTTAAAGGGTCTGAGACTTAGCCTTAATAAGTATGGTCTAAAATTGCCTATGGAACTATCCAATTCCACTCAGCATGCTGCCAGGGTTAGTTTAGAGAGAGAGAGAGAGAGAGAGAGAGAGATTGTGTGTGTGTGTGTGTGTGTGTGTGTGTCAGCGGTACCTGCAAGCTGGCAGAGACTGATCCAGACCTATTTTTTGTAGTTGCTGTAGTTAAACATGGTGGTTCAACTACAAAGAATCAGCCTGGAAGAATCTTCCAGATGCAGCTGTAGACACATACTATATGCCTAAAAGTATGTGGACACCTGACCATTCACACCCATATGTGTTTGTTGAATGTCCCATTCCGGATTTAGTCCCTCCTTTGCTGTTATAAAAATGTCCACTCTTCAGGGAAGGCTTTCCACTAGATTTTGGAACATGGCTGTGGGGATTTTTACACATTCAGCCATTAGAACATTAGTAAGGTCAGGCACTGATGTAGGCAAGGAGGCAAGGAGGTCTCGCATGCAGTTGGCATTCCAATTCATCCCAAAGGCATTCAGTGGGGTTGAGGTCAGTTCTCTGTGCAGGCCACTCGAATCCTTCCACATCAACTTTGGCAAATGTCTTTATGGACCTCACTTTGTGCAAAGAGGCACTGTCATGCAGGTTTGGGCACCATAGTTCCAGTGAATGGAAATTGTAATGCTACAGCATACAAAGACAGTCTATTGTCTACTGTAACATTCAGTTATGTGCTTCCATCTTTGTGGCAAAGGTTTGGGGAAGGCCCACATATGGGTGTGATGGTCAGGTGTCCACCTACATTTGGCATTATAGTGTAGCATCCTCATTTCAGCTGAGCCATGTCTGCCACCAGATCATTTTTTTTTACCTATAATGTAATTCAGATTGCTTTCTGCACTTCTTGCTGTCCGTGGATCTGGGAGTTTTTTAGGCTGCAGGGTTTGGGTCGGCTTCAGCTCCAAATCAGGGTCTAATTCTGCCTGCCAAGTGCACCATGTTGGCATCAGCATCAGTGTGCAATCATGTCTGAGCTGGAACTTTCATCCTTAAAATGGCCAATGCCTTTAAGCTGTGAGCACATAGCTGGTGCCTGTCTTCAGCTTTCCATGGGATTCAGACACTGGCTGCATGAGTCTAAGTCGTGTAGCATTGTTCGGTTAACCACATGGTGTATCATGAAAGAATGATTGGTACGTTACATAGAAGGAAAACCATCTCCAGCCCCAATGCTCCGTATTAGCGTAAATACAAAAAAACTTAGCAGACTAACTAAGAACAGTGAGGGAAAACCACTCAACCATGCTATCACAGGCCTACTATTTGGTTGGACTGTGGGAGATGTGGAAAATAATTGATGAACAGAAAGAAACCAGACTCCTGGCCTCTGTTAGTGGAATCCAGCTAATATAGCAGGCTCAGCAGTGAACAGCACATGGTATAGCAAAAAACACTCAACCACACTAGCAGTGCTCTCCATAGGCCTGCTGGTCATTTAAAAAAAACTTTGGTTGCGTGGAATCAGCTAAATCAGCAATTGCATGGTAAAAACAGTGCATGGTATTGTGAGGGGAACTACTCAACCATGCTAGCGGTACGTAGCCACAGGGTAGTCGGATACACAGTGGGGCATGTAGACATAGATAACTGACTCAGCACTCTGCAAAAAAATCACATTATAGCAAGTGAAAATGTCTTGAATACAGTCAAATAGTAGGCAGATAATTTTGTTCATTTTAAGCATTTAGTTCTAGAAAGAAGCAAAATTATCTGCCAGTAGAATAAGAAAAATAAATTTTGAAATGAGTAAATGACAAGAAATAGGTTTATACACCGCCTGGCCAAAAAAAAGGTTGCTGTTTGGGTTTAAATAAGCAAATACTTAAGAGCCTATGATTGGATCATTACTGCAGTGATTAATATGTTTCAGCTGGCAACAATTCTTTTAACCTTAACTGATGCAGTGTGTAGCTTCTCATTTCTTAAACAACCATGGCAGATTACGTATCCCATGGTCGTGGAAAAGATGTTACTGAAGGGGAAAATTGTTGGCC